>JBAMNC010001966.1:0-163768 GCA_037902135.1 Cetoscarus ocellatus | reverse complement strand
GCGCTTTTAACGGCGTGTGCCAAGCTCTGATCCAAAAAGGCGTAAGGTTCAACATGCGCTTCCCAGCAACACTGATGGTGAACCACAACGGCACTGAGCAAAGGTTTGACACGCAGAGAGATGCAGAGAACTTTGTCAAAACTCTGGAATAAATCTGGTCAGTATAGATGACTGATAACATTAACATTTCACTTTACTTAAAAGAGGGGACTACATGGACATAACTTGTTAAGATCTTTGGTTGTAGTGATTATTTTTTTTTCCCGAGAGATTTTCTATACACCAAGCTTTGTAATATGTTTAATTCACACATTGCCTAACAAAGTCTTCCCCTCTTTTTTTTACCACTGTGGAATGTAACATGACCTTTTTTATTATTATTATTGTAAAATTATAAATATTTTAGGGGCGTATGGTATTCCCTTCTCCCCTCCCTCTTTTATTATTATTTTTATTGTTTTAATAATTATTTTTATTATCTTTTACTTTATCTGATCATTGTTATTCTTGCTGTGGGAGTTCTATGTATATTAGGCAGACTACATTGATACCCAACATGTTATAATTTCACTTTGTGGGGGTGGGGGTGAGATACGGAGTTTGTTTTTCTTGTCTCACTCCAGAGGTGAAGACTCCCTCTAGCACCACGTGTTCTTTCAGTTCTACCCTTTTGGTAGCTTTTGGTTTATTGCTGAACTCAGTTTATCTCAATTTTAATGCTATTTTGCTTCCTCTGTACTTACATGGTGTGTTGAGTGTAGAGGAGGCTTGTTCTGTGTGTCCATCCGTTCTTGATGGGCAGGGTTTTGTCAGCACAGTAAGTCTTGTTTATATAACGAATAATACTGATTTTTCTTCATACAATGGGTTTAATTTTAGGTTGAGCAAGCTCATTTATTATCTTATCAACAAACTATATAATAAGTAACATAAAAATTATTACATTAAATGTCAAGGGGATCAATCATGTGGTGAAGGGACGTAAATTGCTTTCTATTCTTAAAAAGGATGGGCTGCAGGTGGCTCTACTACAAGAGACCCACCTTACAGATGTGGAACATTTAAAGCTAAAACGTGACTGGGTGGGTCAGATTTATTATTCCTCATTCAACTCAAAAAGTAGAGGAGTAGCAATACTCATCCACAAACACATGAGTTTTGCATTGAAAAAAGTTATCAGTGATGCAGAGGGAAGGTTTGTTTTAATTACTGGGATTTTACAGGGAGAGCATGTTCTTTTTGGAAGCATTTATGCCCCCAAGACATATGACAACTCATTCTATTCAAGGTTACTGGCTGATATATCTTCAATTCGCACATCTTACATAGTATTAGGAGGAGATTTCAACTGTGACTTGGCCCTTGACATGGATTATAGTCCGCCTAAAACCTTACCTCCTGCTAAGATGGCAAGAGCCACAGTCGAGCTATGTACAGATCTGAGCCTTTTTGATGCCTGGAGAACCATTAACCCCAGAGAGAAAGATTTTACGTTTTTCTCAAGCCCTCATTACTCTTTTTCAAGGATTGATTACATTTTTGTTTCAAGATCAGTTCTTGATAGGACTATGTCCTGCAAAATTGATACATGTACTCTCTCAGACCACTCATCTGTGTCTATAGAGCTTTTTCCACCTTACTGTGACCCTCCATCAAGACACTGGCGTTTAACTCCATCTCTTCTCAGTAACTCTGAGTTCATAACTTATTTAGAGAAACAATGGGAACTGTTTATCTCCACCAATGACACATCTGATGTATCTGCATCTACTTTGTGGGAAGCAGGCAAGGCTTTTCTTAGGGGTGGTATAATTTCTTATACAGCAGCAAAGAGGAAAAATGCTTAGGCAAAACAATTAAAGCTTGAACAATTAATTACATCATTAGATAGAAAATTCAAAGCCATTTCTTCAACAGCTAATTTGAAGAAATTAGAGGCAGCACGTTCCGCTTTAGATAATCTTCTAACGCAAAAAGCAGAATCCGCAATATTTTTTGCAAAGCATAGATTATTTCAATCTGGAAATAAACCTGGCAGACTTCTCGCTCGATTATCCAAAGGTCGCACAGGGCCCTGTGTAATTCCATCACTTAAAGACAGTCATGTTCAACAACATTTTAACACAAAAATTATAAGTAACTTAATGAAGGATTTTTACCATAAACTTTACTCCTTTGAATGTGAAAATACATCACCGCAAAGAAAAAGATTTTCTAATGGAATAAACCTTCCCACACTGTCCGAAAAAAACAGAACTGACCTCAGTAGACCGATCACAACACAGGAAGTCCTTGACACAATTAAATCATTACAGAATGGAAAAGCCCCTGGCCCTGATGGGTTTGGGCCTGAATTTTACAAAAAGATGGCCAGGTTGGTTGTGGGTCCCTTAACAAACATGTATATGGAGTCTTTTGAAAGGGGAACACTCCCACCAACATTAAGTCTTGCCCATATTTCTTTAATTCTTAAAAAAGATAAACCCCCAGATAGCTGTGGATCTTATAGACCCATAAGTTTACTTGGAGTTGATAACAAAATATTATCGAAACTCCTGGCCAGAAGACTGGAGGAGGTATTGCCTATTTTGGCAAAGCCAGATCAGACAGGGTTTATAAGAAATAGATACTCCCACTCCAATGTCCGTCGGCTTTTAAACGTAATACAATTTTCCCAAATCTCTAAAACAAAGATTCTTGCTGTTTCATTGGATGCGGAAAAGGCTTTTGACTGGGTGGAGTGGGAGGATCTATTTGATGCCCTTAATAGATTCGGTTTGGTATCTATTTTTATTACCTGGGTTAAACTTCTCTATAGATGTCCATCTGCCAGAATATTGGTAAATGGTTCAGTGTCTGATATCTTCCCACTGAACAGAGGCACTCGTCAGGGTTGTCCTCTCTCACCACTGTTATTCGCGCTCGCCCTTGAACCATTGGCAGAGACTATAAGAACCCATAATGGTGTGTCTGGTGTCATATTGAGAGAATCTGAATATAGAATCTCGCTTTATGCTGATGATATATTGTTATTCATTACTAATCCAAAAAGATCCATTCCTACCCTAATATCCATAATCAATCAGTTTGGCCAAATTTCTGGGTACAAAATCAACTACGACAAATCAGAGGCCCTGCCATTGGGTACCCTTGAAGACTGGGACAGTCTTCCCAGTTTCCCGTTCAGATGGTCAGTTTCAGGTTTCACTCACTTAGGGATAAAGGTTTCAGCAGACACAAAAGAGTTATATAAATTAAATTTCATACCAACTCTGAAATCAGTTAAAAATGATCTTGTGCGATGGTTTAATCTCCCACTATCATGGATGGGTAGGATTAGACTGATCAAAATGAATGTGCTCCCCAGGGTTCTGTACCCAATGCAAATGCTCCTGCTAAAGATAAATAGAAAAGTTATTTTGGAAATTGAAACATCTCTTTCGAAATTTATTTGGAATGGTAAGAAACCCAGGGTAAAGATGGAGACCTTACAGCTGCCAGTTGAAAGGGGGGGTCAAGCGATCCCTAACTTATTGTATTATAATTGGACTTGCCATGGTCGTGTAATATCAAGTTGGTTAAACCACTTCATACACCAAGGGCAACCCCTGGTGGATGCATGGTGCTGTGCCCCTTTCTCTCTTTTTAGCCTCCTTTATATAGATATTAGTGAGCTCCCTACATTAGTTAAATCCAATCACATTATGCTTAACACACTAAAAATTTGGAGGGATATCACCAGATATATGGGCCGCAGAGGTTTCTCTTCAGCATTACAACCTTTAATTCAAAATAAAGCCTTCCCTCCTGGTGTGGGAAAAAGTATATTTAATGACTGGTATTCAAAGAACCTAAGATTTGTTGTTGATTTATTTCAAAATGGTAATTTTATGTCATTCTGTCAACTTCAAACTAAATACGGAATACCACACAACCAATTCTTTGGTTTTCTTCAAGTCAGGCATTTTCTTGAGTCTGGTCTTAATATAGTATCTGACCAACCACTGTTGAGTTCAATTGAAAGCTTCTTACTTAATTTTAATTTTTCCTTTCTAACAAGAAACTAATATCTCGATTTTATGATAAACTACAACATATTAAATGTGTTAATCTCGACAGAACTAGGGAATTTTGGGAAAAGGATATGCAAGTTGAACTCGATGCTGAGGCATGGCTGGATGCTTTTATGTCTGCTAAGAAATTATTCATATGTAATAGACTCACAGAGAGCCAATATAGAATCCTACACAGAGTGCAACGAACACCATATTTTCTGAACAAAATTGATCCACAGATTTCTCCTCTTTGTGTGAAATGTAAAAAAGAGGTAGGCACCTACTACCATTGTATGTGGCAATGTCCCCTAATATTCAGGTATTAGAAAAATATTGCTCAAGAGCTTGGCTCAATTCTTCATGTTACAGTTAAATTAGAACCAGTATTGTTTCTTTTAGACATCTCAACAGAACAGGTCACTTTATCAACTACACGGTTTATATTATTAAGAAAATTACTACTTCTGACAAGACGATGTATTCTGTTTCAATGGATTCAACATAGGCCTCCCTCAGTCACGCAATGGTATAGAGAAATATTTAAAGTTTTTCCCATGGAAAATCTCAGTGCTATATTAAAGGGAAATGACAACATCTTTTTTGACATTTGGAAACCCTTTTTAGATTATCTTCCCAATGATCTTTCAAATTTACTGCAGAGGGGAAACCCACACTTTGTCTTCACAAATAAGTCATAGTCGCCCCCCCTTTCTTTTCCTTTCCTTTCTTTTTTTTTTCTCTCTTTCTCTCTCTCCTCTCCCCCGTGCTCCCTTTGACATGTACTTGATTAAGATTGGATTACACGTGACACCCTCCTTTCTTTTTTTTTTTTTTCTGTTGTTGCTATTATTCTGACCCACGTACAGTCATGTGAAAAAATTAGGACACCCCATTAAATATTCAGTTCTTTACTAAGAAATGTTCACATATCAATGTTTGATCTTGTTTTTCTTTATCTCAGGAAAAGAAAGTGATTTAATTGCAGGTAAACAACAAAAATTAACATTGTTTTACTCATTAAACAAAAGATATCAACAAAAATGCATATTCTAACTGAGGAAAAAGTTAGGACACCCTACCACCTAATAGCTAGTGTTACCCCCTTTGGCTGAAATAACTTCAGTGAGATGCTTCTTGTAGCCATCTACCAGGCTCTGACATCGGTCTGAAGAAAGTTTGCCCCACTCCTCAACGCAGAATTCTTTCAGCTGTGAGATGTTTGAGGGGTTTCTTGCATGTACAGCCCGTTTCAAGTCACCCCACAGCATCTCAATGGGATTAAGATCTGGGCTTTGACTCGGCCATTCCAGGACTCTCCATTTCTTCCTTTTCAGCCAGTCCTTGGTGGATTTACTGGTATGTTTTGGGTCATTGTCATATTGCAGGGTCCAGTTTTGCTTCAGCTTTAATTTTTTTACAGATGATCTCACATGTTCCTCAAGCACCCTCTGATACACGGTAGAATTCATGGTGGATTCTATGATGGTGAGCTGGCCAGGTCCTGCTGCAGCAAAGCATCTCCAAACCATGACACTTCCACCTCCATGCTTCACAGTTGGTATGAGGTTCTTTTCCTGGAATGCTGTATTGGGTTTACGCCAAACATGTCCTCTGTTCTGGTGTCCAAATAATTCAATTTTAGATTCATCTGTCCAAAGAACATTATTCCAGAAGTCCTGGTCTTTGTCTACATTCACTCTGGCAAACTTCAGTCTGGCCTTCATGTTTCTCTTAGAGAGCAAAGGTTTCCTCCTTGCACACCTCCCATGAAGGTTGAACTTGTGCAGTCTCTTTCTGATTGTAGAGGCATGCACTTTCACATCAACAGTGGCAAGAGCCTGCTGTAGGTCCCGTGATGACATTTTAGGGTTTTTGGAGACTTCTTTTAGCATCTTGCGGTCTGCTCTCGGGGTGAACTTGCTTGGACGGCCAGACCTGGGCATGTTGGCAGTTGTTTTGAATGTCCTCCATTTGTAGACTATTTTCCGGACAGTGGAATGGCTGATTTTATATTCTTTTGAGATCTTTTTAAATCCATTACCAGACTCGTAAGCTGCTACAATCTTCTTTCTGAAGGCCTCAGACAGCTCCTTCGATCTCACCATGGTGTTTTCTCTCACTTCAACAGTCAGGGGCACACCAAACTAAATGTGAGGTTTAAATAAGGCAAGCCTCCTTCAAAACGCTGAGTAATGATGTTCTACTCATGTGCACCTGATGTGATACACCTGTGTGTGATTTTAGCCATTTTAAGTGGGACTGAATGTGGAGGTGTCCTAATTTATTCCTCACCAGAAATTGCATTTATTTAAAATTAAATTTTACAGAAAGTTATAAAAAAATCTTTTTTTCAGTTTTAATTGTTTAGTTCTATTACTTGAATCTCTCAGGATTGTTAAAATTGATATTAAATATCCACATGACCAAATATGTTAAAAAACACACAGGCTTTCATGGGGTGTCCAAATTTTTTCACATGGCTGTATGTTGTTTCTATTTTCTCTCTCTCTTCTTTAGTTTTGTATTTTGATGGATTCTGTGCTGACTTGTTCTGTGATTGTTGATCTAAAACTAATAGAATATGTTTCAAAAAAAAAAAAAAAAAAAAAAAAAAAAAAAAAAAAAAGATCCAGGACCTGTTCTGCGACTCCACCAACTCCAGCAACATGTGGAAGGGCATAAGGGCTATCACCAACCACAAGATAACCCCCCCCCCCCCGCCTATGGGTGAAGCTGACGCTGACTTCCTCAACAAGTTAAATTACTGTTTTGGGAGGTTTGAGGCACTGAACAGCACTCTCTGCTAACGTGGAGACAGAGGTCGTTTTCACACCTGGGTTGTTTGGGAGAGATGTTCCAACACAAGTTGGCATTTTCTGTTCATAACGATGTGTCTGCATACATATGAACACAGCAATCGATCCCCATTTCAGTACAAACCACCATGCAGAGCTCACCTGGTAGAGGTGGTAGCGGCTCATTCCCACCACTGGATCAGTTTGTTTGCAGTGAGGACTAAATCAACACAAACAGGGTGACAAGTTAACTCATCACACTGCTGTAGTAGCTTGAGCAGCAGCAGTAATAACAGCAACTGCATTAGAGCGACCAGGTAACAAACTTCATAATAATGTTCTCGCAGAGTCACTCTCTGTGTTCAGGCACAACATCCATGAAAATATCAGCAGGTGAACATCACCCAGTGTCTGCAGCAGATCATCACAGGACTCAACAACATGGACTGATTCAGGGACTGGATTAGTTCAGAGTTCAGTCCAGCTCTTCACAGCAGGGGACATTTTCGTTATAAAGCTGCTCCCCGTCTTTCACCTTCTCAGGTGTTACCTGCTATCTGGTGGCCTCTACGGTCCGCTGGCAAGCGTTAAAGCCCCTCTTCTTCATGCTCAGAGTTTGTTTACACCTATACCTCAAGGCATGGCCCACATTAATAAACATGCTCATCTGTATACCTGAGCAACCAGACAGGTGTGTGTGCATGTGTCTCACCGTTATTCCCGTAAATTCTCTCCACGTCCAAACAAACAGCGGAGACAGAGCGGACACGATGAGGACGCTGGTGAATCGTCTCTTGATCACAGTGGGATGATCCCTGAAAATCAGAGAGCACACCTGTGAGGATCAACCACAGACTTAGGAAGACCTGGACCGGGACGCTCTTGATCAGCAGCTATGATCTGGAATTATCACAAAATATTATCTTACCTGGTCTCAAGATTAGCTACACACTTCAACTATGTTTGTGATCATTCAAATCTAAGAAGACTTCTGTTACTGTGAATGAATATCAGTTGGAAATATCATTTTTCTGCAGAGCCACTAATAATCAGTATGGGCCTCAAAAATCACTTAAACCCTGTTTTCATATGGAAAAAAGCTGATATTAGCCAGACATTATCTGGGCCAGTTGAATGTGTGAACACAAACAGCCCACTTTATCACCAGGATCATTTCCTCACGGCTCCTAATATTTTATCTGCATAAAGGCCAAATAGGCTCATGTCTGAACGCTGCAGCGAATTCTCAGGGAAATTCACTGAGCTGAGCGGCGGGGGCTGATGATGTCATCCTGTGTGGACCAGGAAAAGGGAGACTTGACAAAACTCAAAACTCAGATGAGTGTGGACATCTGAAGTGTTGCTTCCACTGCACATCATCAAAGTTCTGTAGAACATCTGCTCCAAAAGGATCTCCAGCAGGTCCATCATGCATCCAAAAGAGCTGCTGTGGGATACGGAGCTGAAACTCTGCAGCTTTCTTTCTCCAGCATCCTTGTTGTGCACATGGTGACACTGCTTCATCTTCACTTCTGCTGCTTCAGTGCTGCACTGAATCTTTAATCCATGCTGCTGATAAGCTTTGTACAATAGCAGGTATAAAGTTGTAAACACAAGTGAGTGTAGGTGTGTCACTGAAATAACTTGAAACTGACAAAAGTAATAATAATAAATAAAAATGATGACAAAAATGATGGTATCCCAAGAAAAGATTGAAAATGATTTGATCATAGTGACATGTTAAACTAAGGCGTGTCCTGTAATTAACATCACAGGTGTCTTCAAGCTTGTAATCAGTCAGTCTGCCTACTTAAAGGGGGAAAGTAGTCACTGTGCTGTTTGGTATCATGGTGTGTACCACACTGAACATGGACCACAGAAAGCTAAGGAGAGAGTTGTCTCAGGAGATTAGAAAGAAAATTATAGACAAGCATGTTAAAAGTAAAGGCTATAAGACCATCTCCGTCTCCATCTCCATGGGCGCAAGAGGAAAACTGATGACAAATTGAAGAGACGGATAGTACAAATGGTAACCAAAGAGCCCAGAACAACTTCCAAAGAGATTAGAGGTGAACTCCAATGTCAAGGTACATCAAAATCAGATTGCATCATCCATCACTGTTTATTAAGTAGACTTAATGTAGGACACCACTGTTGTAGGCAAATCATAAAAAAGTCAAAATGCATATTGACAAGCCACAAAACTTCTGGGAGAATGCCCTTTGGACTGATGAGACAAAACTGGAGCTTTCTGGCAAGTCACATCAGCTCTATGTTCACAGACGCAAAAATGAAGCATACAAAGAAAAGAACACTGTACCTACTGTGAAACATGGAGGAGGCTCAGTTATGTTCTGGGGCTGCTTTGCTGCATCTGGCACAGGGTGTCTTGAATCTGTGCAGGGTACAATGAAATCTTAAGACTATCAAGGCATTCTGGAGCCCAATGTGCTGCCCAGTGTCAGAAAGCTTGGTCTCAGTCACAGGTCATGGGTCATCCAACAGGATAATGACCAAAACACACAGCTAAAAACACCCAAGAATGGCTCAGAACAAAACCCTGGACTATTCTGAAGTGTCCTTCTATGAGCCCTGATCTAAATCCTATTGAACATTTGTGGAGCTGAAACATGCATTCTGGAGAAGACACCCTTAACACCTGAGACAGCTAGAGCAGTTTGCTCACGAGGAGTGGGCTGAAATACCTGTGGACAGGTGCAGAAGTCTCACTGAGAGTTACAGAAATCACCTGATTGCAGTGATTTCCTCAAAAGGTTGTGCAACAAAATATGAAGTTCAGGGTACCATCATTTCTGTTAATGCCAGCTTCATCATTTTGTCTTTTAAGATGATTCTGTTGAACCACAACTCAAAAGCTATGCCTGATTTACATGAGTTAATTTTCAGTAAATTTTTTATTTATAATTACTTTTGTCATTTTCAAGTTATTCAGTGAGCATTGTGGGTTTTTCTTTCTTTAACGGAAGGGTACCAACAATTTTGTTCACGTGTATGTTCATGTTATAGTTAAACAGCTGTTTATGAGTACAGATGTTTGTTTACAGGTATAAAGGTGTAAACACAGGTGAGTGGTCATAGCAGTATACCTTACCTCGGCAGATGACTCCTCCAGACGTACAAACTGCCCACGTACGCGCACGCTAGCATCAGGCTGCAGATGACGGACGCGGAGCACACGCTCTCCGCCGGTGATGCAGGCGGTAAATCTTCGTACTCCGCCATCACTCTGTCCAGGTGAGGGTCACCGCGCCAGCGAGGGGAGAGGGGAAGGGTTCAGGTAACAGCCGAAATCATGAAACACACCGCCGAGAGTGTGCGTGAGGTTTACTCCATCCAGCTAAGGATGCTAACGGCCCTGCGATCAGCAGCGGCGCATAGGATCTCTGTCATCACCGCGCGCCTTCCTCTTCCGTTGCTGTTCGGTTTATCAGCGCCCTCCAGTGACGTTAGAGGTGTAATAAATAGTCCTGTCTTATCAAGGTACCGCGGAGATCTGCACTGTGTATCACATGACGGTATATTAAAGTGTCCGCTGACGAACTGCTCTTATCTGATGGGCCAGATGACGAAGATTGACTCAGGTGTACCTCTATACATGTCTATGGTGCCTCCTGTTGGTCTCTGACATGCGTTGTGCCGGCCGCCATCTTCGAGAGGGGTGCCAGGCTTACAATGTATGTAAGCGCAAAAGTTCTGCCCACAGGGTCCATCAACTACAGAACAAAGAACTGGAGGAGGGAAGGTAGTATTTCAACAACATCAAAACAAGGCAACAGAGTGTACAATCAGTAAACACATATTTAGCATATTTATATCAAACATGTTTAGCGTATCTACATTTAAATACCCGAAAAGCCAATGTACCCTCAAGGCTGAGTCAGCCCAGATGAACTCTACAGAAAGAGTCAGATAAAGATGAAAATGTATTTTTTTCTTAATGATCCAGAAACAATCAAACATGTTAATTTACTGCAGAATTCTGTCAGACTCTGCTGATGTGACGGCGCTGTCCTCTGTCGCCAGAGAAAAGATATTCTGTCTTGATTTCTCGTTTCCGGTTTCTAGTTTCAGCATGAAGGCTTTTCACACAGGCATATAAGAGAATCATAATACATGTATAATCATAATAATAATAGATATATACATTTTCTTTATAGTTTTATTCTCCCTGTACGAAGTGTATTCGTTTCTTTGAATAGAACACTTGTCTGTATTAATTATTATTTGTCCATATTCATTTTTTCAACTACTTAACAAATGCTTGGGATTCGCTCTGATGTGAGGTCCCTTCATGGGGCCCAAAACTGTGAAAGTAACCCAGGTGAAGATTCAAAGCTGAATATAAACCCAAAAGTTCTGCTCTGTGATGATTACTCACCTGAAGAGCTCTGTGATCAACATCATTATACCTGTGGGAAAACATCACATCCATGCAAACAAAGGCAAACATCAGAGTCCTTCATTTATCTAAGACTGAAATCTTAACATTTTACATCCTCACAGGTCCAGATCCACACACACAGGTGAACACAGATGTCAGACATATTCTGGCAGTGAAGACCATGTACAGTATGGTCTGTATCACTGTGGTGACTCCTGAAGGATGAACCTGAGTTATGGAGGTGATTCTGAGGACATGTTGGGGAGCAGGAATACTGCAGGTATGCTTTACACACTGATGAAGTATTTATTATTTTCTTCCCTTATTACCGTTTTATTTTTATTCAAGAATCTGACACACATGTCCCTCTTTCTTCACTTCATGTGCCTCACTGATTTCTTCATTTTATTTTGTTTTCATTGTCTGTTGAGAATACACATTAGACTTCTATGAGACTTTGTGTTATGATTTAATAAATTAATTAATTAATCGAGTTAATGTAAATGTATGGCAGCAAGAGGCTTTTGCATGATTAAACCTAAACTTCAATATGAATGATTTTAATATGTTAGTTGGTTTATAGGAATAACACGAGAATAATGATTCAGGGCCCCAAAACAAACTGAAATATTCAAATAAATAATTCGATAAAATAATTCAGTACACTTTAATACTTTAATAGATTCTAAATAATCTTTACCAATTAATGTGACTTGGCTGCTGAACAGTTGTTTTCGGATTTATTGGGTGTTAAATTTTAATTGAAGATTTTCAGAGCTCTCTCTTTACTGAAGCTTAACTTCTATTTTTTATTACAGCTTTTTTAAAACGGTACAAAATCAGTTAAAATAAGTTATATCAACAGAAATATCATTGGGCTATTAAAACAGTTGTTATTTTACCCTCAGAGGCAGAAGCGTCCATAAAAGACGATGATTTAAAATGATAAAAGCTGAAATAATGAGCAGAACATATTAGAGTTCACGATTTAATGACCAATTTAATTCAGTTTATACCGTCAGGCACGCTCAGTGAGTGCGATCGATCACCAATACTCCAACATGGAGGATCTGGTCATGATTTGTTCAGGGACAGTACGGAAAAACCACAGTCGGGCCACTCAGACTGGTGTCTTTACGATCATATAAACGAACAGAAGGGGGCGGGGGGCGTGGAGGGAGAGTCCCTCCGAGCCTCTCCTCAATTAGCAGCAACTTCACCAAGTAGCAACTCGACCCTGAAATCTTTGATACTCAAATTTACAAGCAACACTGAAATGCAGCAGGGTGAGAGAGAGAGAGAGGAAGAGAGAGGGAGAGAGAGAGAGGTGCGTCAGAGAGACGTAGGCGTGTCCCAGTTCTGTGTTTTCCGAGCAGCTGTGAACGGCTCTCTGCTGACTACGTCCTCCCCAAGACCAGGCCAGACTAGACCAGGACTATCCGGGACAACGGGTCCTGAACCGAGCCGAGCTGAACCCATATACACCGAGCCGAGCAGGCCTGACACATCAAGAGCCGAGCCGAGCACGCCTCTTGCATCACGAACCGAGCCGAGCCTAGCAGGCCTGACACATCAAGAACCGAGCTTAGCCGAGCCGAGCAGGCCTCTTAGATCACGAACCGAGCCGAGCTGAGCCGAGCAGGCCTCACGCATTAAGAACCTTGCCGAGCAGGGCCGACACACCAAGAACCGAGCCGAGCCGAGCTGAGCTGAGCTGTACTTCCACACCCAGAGCCGATCCGTCTTCGGAGACCATCAGCGGGTAAATACACGTTGGCGTGCGTGTGCGCGTGAGATATGGAGGGTAGAGTCACCTTTAATGATTGATTAGGTTTGATCAGTTAGTCGTTTGGTATGAGGTCATTTGTCGTTCAGTGGCGTCACAAATCAAACACCTATCCGACATAACTTATAGTTTTAATTAATATGATTTACTAATATTAAACATGATAAGCTGGTGTTCCTATGCAGCGATCAATGTGTGCAGAGGAATACCCCAGTGAGTGTATGACCCTGAATAAATATGATTATGTAACAGTTACATCAAAAACATCCACCTATAAATATATATAAATATTTGTATTTCTGTACATATATGTTATGTATATATGTGTGTATATATACACACATATATATTTGTATTTCTGTATATATATAATAAATATACACACACACACATACATAATATACATATATTTGTATTTCTGTATATATATAAGATCTATATATGTGTGTGTATACACACACACACACACATATATATATATATGTATATATATATATATATACATACACACATATATATATAAGTAATGTGTATAAATATGTATATATATCAGTGGCAGGCCGTGCATTTCATGCCTGGGCCTTCAGTGACGTCCCACTTAGTCCTACCTAAATTAATACACGTATTGTCGCTGTTTCACGATACGGAGCAAACTATCCATTGAATATGAAAATAAGCAGATCATTTGCATTTGTTTTTGAGAATATAGAACAGCAAAACAATTGAACATGTTGGCACAGCTGTGACTGAGCTGTGCCAATGTGCCACGTTTTTACATAACAAATTGCAGATGATCGGAATTTATTTTATAATTTTTAGAATTTCTGTCATTTTTTTGTCCCCATTGATTTAATACTAACGAAAAAAAACAACAAACACTTAAAAAAATGCTTGCACTCACTGACACGGATCTCCTCCACGGCGCATGCTTATTTGAAAATAAAATCCATCCTCCTTTTTTTTCTCAAGAAGACTTCAATGGCTCTGTTTTAAAGTCTATCTGTGCGTTTCAGTTCCATCAATAAGTCCTTTTCTATGGACATGGAGGCTAATGCTGAAAGCCGTGTCTGCCAGGTCGTGTTTCTGGCATAAGTTTTAATGCGCTTTAATGACGAGAATGACCCTCAACAGAGGCAGTGGACACAGGGATAGTCACAGCCAAGCAGGCCAGTGTGTAAAGTTGTCCCATGCTCTCACTCAGATTTTTGCTCCTAAGAAAATCATGGAGATCAGCGGGGCTTTTCCCTTCAAATCAGCCATGGTATACATTACAGTCAGTTCTGTTTTAAGTCAGGGAAGATCAATCAATCAATCAATCAATCAATCTTTATTTGTATAGCGCCAATTCATAACAAGTGTTATCTCAAGACACTTTACAATAGAGCACAAAGCTCTTCATATTATGGATACACATATATGCATAGATACATATATAAAATACACATATACATATATATACAAATATATACATCCAACACCCAACATGAATCCATATAGCCAATCATGAATCCCTCCATCATGGCGGCAAGAAAAACCTTCTGTTAAGCAGCAGGAAATCTTGAATGTGGACCCCAGTCTCATGATGAACAGCAAATCTACACGATGCTGTGTTGGGTGTGTGGGTGAAGGAAGGGAGGTAAGTGGAGACAAGTGGACTAAAGTAAGAACTAAAGCTAGTGACAAATCAATGGACCCATCATAGACCTGTCGTCGTCAAATTTGTTTCTGCTGGAAACAAATTTATTAGAGGTAAGCCTCTTGAGATGCTACATCTTATTTTCAGGAGGGTCCTCATGTCTGTATGGTTGTGGTGATAATTCTATAGAAGTATAATCAATAAAAGTCTTACTGAAAGTAAGAATTTATGAATTTATGGTAGTGACGAACTCATGGGTGCCCAGACCACAAGTGCATCCCTACCATATTTGTCTCCGTTAAGTATAAATGTATTAGTGGAAGACCTCTTAAGATGTGATACCTCATTTTTAAGAGGGATCTCATGCCCATGTGGAGCTAGGGATAGTTACTATAGATGTATCAAGCATGGATAGGATAGAAAGATCATGCTAATGTCTTCATTAACAGCTTTAATGATTATGAACTGGAATGAGATTGCCAAATATGTGCTATGTCTAAGATCAAGCATTGCTCCGTGGCTCTGTGTTAAGCTGGAGAAGGCTGTTTGCGGGAATTTCTTCCTGTATGTCTGAAAGTGCTGGGGGTCGAGAAGGGAGACCACCTGAGATGCGCACTGTTTCTTCATAGATCTCACTGAATTTGCCCCTCGCTCGCTCAACTGTGTCACAGAACTCGTCCAACCTTGCCATGCAGAATTGTACATCCAATGTTTTTGTCTGTAGTATTCCAAAAGCACATCAGCATACTCAAAAATCCCATTGAATATGTTGAGCAAAAAACAAAAACTCAGGATCTGGAGAAGAATGCAGCGAGGCTATTCAGGTTGGCAAAAAAGACCTTGGGCTCTTTAAGCTTTGAGGCCCCTTGAGTCAGTACTAAATTAAGATGATGTGCTTAACAGTGCATGAATAAGGCCATAGTTGCCTTCTCCTTAACTTTAGCCTGCACCCCATTCAGCCCAGATGCCATTACCGCTGCGCCATCATAACACGGCCATAACTTTGTCCAGACAACATTCATATTCCTTGAGGAAATTGAAAATAAGAGCAGAAAGCTCATCGGCTCGCCTGCCACTGGTTACATCTACAAATTTGACAAAACGCTCCTTTACACCTGTGGCCGTCACATAGTGCAGGACAAGCTGTGCCATGTTGCCCACATCTGTGGTTTCATCTACCGCCAAGGCGACAAAACGGGCTCTTTTGATTTCCATTTTGATCTCCTCTCCCATCACTTCAGCAATAGCACAAATGAGGGTTTTGTATTTTTCCTGATGTCCCAGTGAACACCCTGTTAGTGGACAGGTGGTAATGCAGGTCTGCGTCATGTTCAGCGAGAACAGAAAGAAGCTCCACATAGTTACCTCTATTTAAGGACTGGTGGCTTTCATCATGTCCCCTAAATGAAAGTTCCTGTTTACCCAAAAACATGACACAATCCATCAGCCTTTTCAATATCTCCCTATTTTTCTTCACCCTTTTGTTGTGGAGCTCCGTTTCCCGGCGTGCCTGCTCATTGAGCTGTAGATCCACTCGAGTGTCTCCGAATGTCTTGCAAGCACCGTAGCTTGCAGGTCCCCTGCCATGCTTTGGTGTCTTGTTGCTGCCTTGGTGAAACAACTTTGGCAAACCCCGTGTAGCTCCAAATTAACAGCATTGGGTATTACAAAAACGATTTTTACGTGTGTTCAATGTTTTCACCAGTATGTAGAGGCTCTTTAACAGAAATTATATTTTTAATGCTAGAAAACTGTTATTATTGTTATCCATAAATTTTCAAATTTTACTACTCTAAAAAAACACAGAACAAGCTCGTTTTTATTTCTGAATTGAGGTGTCAAATTATAGTTATTTACTTAATTCCTGAACAGATATATCAGTTTTTTTGGTCGAATATTCTGTTGATTAACGTCTAACTCCTCATAGCAAATTAGTGAGGCTCAGATTCAAGTATAAAAGTTTAATTCAATTTAAATTCCTTATTCCCGTTCAATATGTTTGTTTCACTAATAATAACATTTACAGTTTTGAACACGTTTTTGAAAGATCTCCAAAATATTAAATATTAGGCAAGTCCACCTCTGAATGGCTTAAAAAAAATAATATTAAGGTTTTGGAGTGGCCGAGTCAAAGTCCGGACTTAAATCCAACTAAGATGCTGTGGTGTGACCTTAAACGGGCAGTTCATGCTCGAAAACCCTCCAATGTGTCTGAGTTAAACAATTCTGCGCAGAAGAGTGGGCCAAAATTCCTCCACAGCGATGTGAAAGACTTATCACCAGTTATCGCAAATGCTTGATTGCAGTTATTGCTACCAAGGGTGACACAACCAGTTATTAGGTTCAGAGGGCAATTACTTTTTAACATAAGGTCATGTAGGTTTGGAGAGCTTTATCCCTTAATAAATAAAATCATCATTTAAAAACTGCATTTTGTATTTACTCAGGTTATCTTTGTCTAATGTTAGAATTTGTGTGATGATCTGAAACATTTAAATGTGACAAATATGCAAAAAAGTAAGAAATCAGGAAGGGGGCAAATACTTTTTCACAGCACTGTATACGTATATCTATCTATCTATCTAAAAAAAACTCTTCTCTCACCCACCCCCCTCTCCCCGGTGGGGTGGGTGGCTGTTCATCCTCTTCAGCTCGGGTCCTCTACCAGAGGCCTGGGAGCTTGAGGGTCCTGCGCAGTATCTTAGCTGTTCCTAGGACTGCACTCTTCTGGAGTGAGATGTCTGATGTTTCTCCAGGGATCTTTTGGAGCCACTTCTCCAGTGTGGAGGTCACTGCCCCGAGTGCCCCGATGACCACAGGCACTACTGTTGCCTTCACCTTCCAGGCTTTCTCTAGCTCTTCTTTGAGCCCTTGGTATTTCTCTAGTTTCTCGTGTTCCTTTTTCCTGATGTTGCTATCACTTGGGATGGCTACATCAATCACAACGGCTTTCCCTTGCTGCTTATCCACAATTACAATGTCCGGTTGGTTGGCCATTACCATTTTGTCGGTCTGTATCTGGAAGTCCAACATGATCTTGGCTCGGCCATTCTCAATCACCTTGGGAGGTGCTTCCCATTTCGACCTTGGGGTCTCCAGTCCATATTCTGCACAGATGTTCCTGTACACTATACCGGCTACTTGGTTATGGCGTTCCATGTATGCTTTTCCTGCCAGCATCTTACACCCTGCTGTTAGGTTCTGGACTGTTTCAGGGCTCTCTTTGCACAAGCCTGCACCTGGGATCTTTCCTGGTGTGGTAGATCCGGGCCTCTATTGCTCTGGTGCTCAAGGCCTGTTCCTGTGCAGCCATGATTAGTGCCTCTGTGCTGTCCTTCAGTCCAGCCCTCTCTATCTATTGGTAGGATTTGTTCATATCAGCCACTTCAGCTATTTGTCGGTGGTACATCCCATACAGGGGTTTCTCCTCCCATGATGGTTCCTCTGGTTCCTCCTTCCCTGTCACTTTCCACTGTCTGAGACACTCACTAAGCGCTTGATCTCTTGGGGCCATCTTCCTGACGTAGTCATGGAGCTTGGATGTTATATTTGGATAGTGGCTCTGAAGCTCACTAACCCTCTGCCTCCTTCTTTGCGCTTAGTGTATAGCCTCTGGATACTGGACTTGGGGTGGAACCCCCCGTGCATGATGAGCAATTTTCCGAGTTCTAACATCTGTGGCCTGAATTTCCTCCTTTGGCCAGCTTATTATTCCAGCTGGGTAACTGATCACTGGCAGGGCATAGCTGTTAGTTGCCCAAACCTTGTTTCTGCCATTGAGCTGACTCTTTAGGCCTTGCCTTACTCGCTTCAGGTACTTGGCCATTGCTGCTTTCCTAGTGGCCTCTTCGTGGTTGCCATTTGCCTGTGTGGTATTTGTAGCTCTCCTCCACATCTGTTATTCTGCTTTCTTGGAGTGTAATGCCTTCTGTATGGACTACCTTCTCTCTTTTTGTCACCATTCGGCCACACTTCTCCAGTCCGAACCACATTTCAATGTCACTGCTGTAGATCCTTGTGGTGTGGATCAGTGAGTCGATGTCTCGCTCACTCTTAGCGTACAGCTTGATGTCATCCATGTAGAGGAGGTGACTGATGGTGGTCCCATTTTGGAGTCTGTATCCGTAGCCAGTGTTGTTGATTATTTGGCTGAGGGGGTTCAGTCCTATGCAGAACAGCAGTGGGGACAGAGCATCACCTTGGTATATGCCACATTTGATGGAGACTTGTGCAACTGGCTCGAAGTTGGCCTCAAGGGTGGTGTTCCATTGACTCATTGAGTTTGCAATGAAGGCTCTTAGAGTCTTGTTGACCTTGTACAGCTTCAGGCATTCCAGGATCCATGTATGTGACATCGAGTCATAGGCTTTCGTGTAATCAATCCAGGCAGTGCTCAGGTTGGTCTGTCTGGTTCTGCAGTCTCGAGGAACTGTTCTGTCTACCAGTAGCTGGTGTTTTGCTCCTCTGGTATTTTTACCAATGCCTTTCTGTGTGTCTGTCATGTATAGATCCATGTGCCCACTTATCTTAGCCGCGATGATGCCTGACAGGAGTTTCCATGTTGTGGAGAGGCAGGTGATTGGCCGATAGTTAGATGGGACTGTTTGCTAATCCGTGTCGGGGTTGACAGGCGCTCATCTTGGCCATGATCTTATCTCTCAGGTCAGTTAATTCTTCGCTCAACTCTGGGGCTTGGTACCCAGTCTCCGGGTATATATACATATATATACATATATTTACACACACACACACACACACACACACATATATGTGTGTGTGTGTGTGTGTGTGTATATGTATATGTGTGTGCGTGTGTGTGTATATATATACACTGAACAAAAATATAAACACCCCATGTGAAATATTGATGCCACATGGAGTTAACAACTCTAAGTGAGCATATGCTGACTTTTGCTTGTACAATAGGGGTACTTCTTTTGATTCGTGTGTCATTTTTTAATCCATCTTTGTCAGTGAGCATTTGCTCAGTGATGTAGTGATTTCACTCAGTACATGGGTGTGGCATTTCCAGACGGTGCTCAAACAGAATGAGCAGTACCCAGACACTCCTTATACTGGGGACAATAAAAGTCCCCCCCAAAATGTCAAATTTTGTCCAAAGTCATCATGCCTCAGATGTCTCAGGTCATGTGGGAATGTGCCATTGACATGCTGGATGCAGGGATGTCCACCAGAGCGGTCACTGTGCAGCTGAATGTTCACTATCGGATGATAGGCCGGACATGTCACCCATAGAGCATCTTTGGGATGCTCTGGATCAATGTGTTCGCAACTGTGTTCCAGTTCATTTTAATGTGGCCCAGCTCTGTGTGGCCCTTCGGGAAGAATGGAATAACATTGCAGAGGCCACGATAGATAACCTGATTAACTCCATGCGAAGGAGATGTGTTGCTCTGAAAGACGCAAATGGTGGACACGCAAGACATTGAACATTCAATTTCTTCAACCTGACCCCCAGCGTGTTCAAAGGATTGTCACCCTTTGCAGATGCCAATATCAAAATGTAATGGACAGCGATCTGAAGATTAGTCATTAACAAAAATGAATTTTGATTCGCTTCATATATTGCATAACCCTAATGTTACTAAAAAGTCAAAAGTTGACATGGGGCGTTTATATTTTTGTTCAGTATATATATATATATATGTACACACACCCCCACACACACACACACACACACACACACACATATATATATAGATATATATATTTGCAGACGTGGCATAAATTGTTGGTAACCTTCCGTTACATAAAACAAAAACCCACATGGTCACTGAAATAACTTGAAACTGACAAAAGTAATTAATAAAAACTACTTACTGAAAATCAACTAATGAAAATTAGACATTTCTTTTTAATTGTGGTTCAACAGAATTATTTTAAAAAACAAACTAAGTAAATTTTCCTTGACAAAAATGATGGTTCCCTTAACTCAGTGTTTGTTGCACAACCTTTTGAGGTAATCACTGCAGCAAGGCGATTTCTGTCACTCTCAATAAGACTTCTGCACCTGTCCACAGGTATTTTGGCCCACTCCTCATGAGCAAACTGCTCCAGCTGTCTCAGGTTTGAAGGGTGTCTGCATGTTTCAGCTCCTTCCACAAATGTAGAAGGCCACTTCAGAATAGTCCAATGTTTTGTTCTGAGCCATTCTTGGGTGTTTTTAGCTGTGTGTTTTGAGTCATACCTGTTTGAGGACCCATGACCTGTGACTGAGACCAAGCTTTCTGACACTGGGCAGCACATTTGGCTCCAGAATGCCTTGATAGTCTTGAGATTTCATTGTACCCTGCACAGATTCAAGACACTCTGTGCCAGATGCAGCAAATCAGCCCCAGAACATAACTGAGCCTCCTCCATGTTTCACAGTAGGTACAGTGCTCTTTTCTTTGTATGCTTCATTTTTGTGTCTGTGAACATAGAGCTGATGTGACTTACCAAAAAGCTCCAGTTTTGTCTCATCTGTCCAAAGGACATTCTCCCAGAAGCTTTGTGGCTTGTCAATATCAATTTGGCAAATTCCAGTCTGGCTTTTTTATGATTTGCTTTCAACAGTGGTGTCCTTCATTAAGTCCACTTTAGCCCAGAAAGATGATCAGAGGCACCCCCTTGCCCCTTCATTTACACTGTTGCCCTCTAAGCGGCGTTACTGTGCTCCTCTATTCATCAAAAACAGATCCAAATTTTCTTTTGTTCCACAAGCGATTGTTGGGATCCATGCTAAAAGGAACACGTCCCTGCAGAAGGCTGAACCAAAGTTGGCTGACCACCTGACCCCCTCCCCCAGGTCACACGTAGGTGAACCCTCTGATAAGGACAATAAGACCCTGCTCTGCTATGCAGTCTTTCTCTTTTCTGAACCATGGAGAGAAGGGGACACCGCTCTCTCTCTCAGCTCTTTCTCAGCCTGTAGAAGGAGACACAGAACCTCTCCAGTCTCTTCTCAGGAATACAACTCAAGACTTCTTCCACAGTCCTGCTCAACGCAGACTGTAGCACCGCAATCCTCCTAACAACAGCGACACAAGACCCTGCTTAAGGAACAGGAGTTCCCAGTTGAAACAAGAAGAAACAACACAACAGAGTTAGCATCAAGCTGCTAACTCCAGGGACAAAGGAGCAACCAGTGGTCTTCAGAGCCAGAAGCTGAAGGGCCAGACTGGCCTGGAACCCACTGGGAAACCACCAAACCTGCAGTACAGGACTTTGCAGAGCATCACCAGAAAGGACACCTCTTTATACATGGACTTGGTAACGTAACTGGGCCTTACATAGTTTAGCATAGCACGGCTAAGCACAGGACATTTTGATTTCTACAATTGCTGCATTGTTTTATCGAATATGTTCTTTATGATTTAAGCTATGGCTAACTGCTGCTAACTATATTTTAACTTTACCACTTCATGTAGAGACATCAACCTTACACAAAGAGACCATTTTCCACCACCACTCCCCATGTGGTCCTGGTTGTAAATGCTTTTAGCCATGTGGTCTTAAGACATCCTTTAGAGGCAGCCATCTTGCCTTTGTTACACACACTCACACACACACACACACTTGTTCATAGGACTTTCTTAGGTTAGATATTGTATGTTTTCATGTTTGTTTGTTGATAAATGATTTTGAACACAAAGTCAGTTTTTGGTCTGTTGATGTTGCATAAGAATGAATCTTGCCAACCTCTTCCCTGCAGAACTCCAAATCCTTCAACTCTGACTGACAATTGATTAGGTAACTTTCGTTATTTTTATTAAGTTAATTATAAATCATGGTTCCAAATTGATAGTCAGTAACTTTTATGAGACTGACTTAATAAATTGACTATCATTTCCCTTTATGGGTGGTGCCCTGAGGTAGATTTAATGTAAATTAAATCCCCTTACTTAATGGAAATTATTATTAATTATTTCTGATAGTCAATATTATTAAGTGACACAGTTAATAGTTGTCCACTGATCATAAACGCACAACACGATTAAATTTTTAAATGAACAACGAGGAACAGTTAAATAGGTCTAGCTGGTCTAGACCAACCTGCCTGTCCATCACTACATGGCTTCTTTTGTTTTGTTTTTGTTTTTTTCTCTTCTTTGTGAGTGCATTGTTTTTGTGATTTCTAGTGTTTCTGTTGCCAAATGTCTGTGATCCCTGCCACACCCTAATTTCCCTACGGGGACAAATAAACTAAACTAACGAACTAACTAACTCTCGTCTTGGAGCCATGATTCATGTCAATCCACTTGGTGCAACAGCTCCAAGGTGTGATCACTCCTTTTTAACTGCAGATTAACAAGCAGATCTAATCTGATGCAGGTGAGAAAGGAAATTGACAGGGTGATTCCGTAATTTTTTCCTCAGAATTGAGTGATTCCATATTTTTTTCCCTCTGCTTGGTCTAAAAAAGTAATTGTTACTGACTACGACATTTTTTTTCTTGATTTCTTTTAGTGTTTCTTAAAGCAAGAACGTTGCCATTTGAAATGACTTTAGTTTTGTGTCATGTCTGTGATCTGCCTTTTTTCTACAAAATTAAACAACTGAATGAACATCCTCCAAGACTGGTGATTCCATAATTTTTGCCAGGGGTTGTATATATGTGTGTGTGTGTATATATATGTATATACATATATACATGTGTGTGTGTATATGTGTATATACGTATATATATGTATATATATCTGTATATATGTGTGTGTGTGTATATATATATATATATATATATATATATATATATATATATATAAATATATATATATATATATGGTATCTGTTAGTGTTTTAGAGATATTACAGTTGAAGTGATGTATTTCTTGCTCCTCCTCAGTCTTTATAATGGGTGTGTATTACACACTCAGTGAGTCACATGACCAGCTGCACTGAGCTGTCAATCAGTGAGTGAATGACATCATCTGCTGCCCTCATCCAGATTCAAATTGGGCAGCTGAGCAGCAGAGCAACCAAATGTCTAGAAACGTGTCCTCACCAATGCCACAATTTTGACCAATTCTCCATTAGAGTTATATATGTGAACTGCAAAATTTTGTCAGGAATCCATCCATGTAATTTTAAATGCTGTCGGACTTTTGTTTTTTCTGTAGAGGCTTGTCTTCCACAGGTTGTCCAGAGCTGTATTTTCATTCCCCATTCATTTGAATGGGAGGAGCTGGGAGGGCTTCTTTGGGGTTCACCAACTTTGAGGGCTTGTCATTCAGAAACCTTTTGAAAAACAACAAATTCCTTCAGAACTTTTGATCATCAATGCCTAGTGTGCCCATTTACGTATCTTTTACAGCCTAGGAGGAGATAATTTTTGTTTCTGAAGTATTTTCTCCTTGAAATTGCCAGCTTCCTGTTTGAGATAGGTATGGGGTGTCAGGGTGTGATTCGTGGGTCTTGATGAGACGATCGTTGAGGCATTAGTTTGATCTCTCAACCACATTCCTGCTGGCTGTGAGGGCCATTTTAGTTTGCCTAGGTGGCGCTAGAGAGCTCATTTTGACATGTTTGGGGTTGATTTCTTTCATTTTATCAGATTTTTTGCAGAATCTGAGGTGTGTGCCAATTTTGGTGGGTTTTTGAGCGTGTTTACGGTATCAAATTAAGGTTCAAAGAGCTGGTCAGTGTAATAATAATAAGAAAGAAATGGCCCAAAATCAATAGGGTACTTGCCCTTCGGGCACGGACCTCTCTAGCTCCAGCTAGAGAGGTCCTTTCCCTTTGGGCGAGGACCCTAATAAAATCAGCAATAAAATCAACAATAAAATCATTAAAACACAACAGACAATGATATGGTACGGGGAAGAGATGGTGCATTACTGTATTCATCACAGTTCAGTTTCCCAGTATTTTGCTAAAGATGGTCATATTTATAGGTTGAAGTCTAGACTGCAGCAGGTCAGTCTAGTCCCTGTTCAGTGGAGACAGGTGTGGACTGCAGCAGGTCAGTCTAGTCCCTGTTCATTGGAGACAGGTGTGGATTGCAGCAGGTCAGTCTAGTCCCTGCACTCTTTCACTCTGAAGCCACGCTGTTGTAACTTGAGCGGAATGTGTCTTCATTGTCTCTAAAATAAGCAGGTATGTCCCTATTGCTCCTAAACCTGTATGTACCTTTCAGTATTAATGGAGCCTTCACAGATGTGCAGGTTACCCATGCCATGGGCACTAACACCCCCCCATACCATCACAGATGCTGTCTTTTGACCTTTGCTCTGCTAACAGTCTGGATGGTCCTAGACCTCTTTAGCCTGTAGGACACCATGTCCATGATGTCCAAAAACAGTCTGAAATGTGGACTCAGACCACAGCAGACTTTTCCACTTCGCTTCAGTCCATCTCAGATGAGCTCGGCCCAGAGAAGCTGGCAGTGTTTCTGGGTATTGTTAATATTTGGCTTTGTCTTTGCATGGTAGAGTTTGACCTTGACCTTGTAGACTGTGTTAACTGACAATTTTTTTTTTTGTACTTTTTAAAAATAAATTTATTTGTTTACATGTACAAAGAATATGAGATCATCATGGGTGTTACAGTTAAAATCAAAGTATTTTTTTGCACATACATCATGGTATAATATATTATTCAAGGTGCGTACACAATCCATTTTTCCCAGTGTTCAGTACCTTTCTCCAACTGGAACCTTAATGCAAAAGTAAGTCTCTCCATACAGGAAATTTCTTGGATGAGCCAACACCACTGGTCCAATGTAGGAGGGTCTAGGTGCAACCATTTCCTAGTTATAGCTTTCTTACAACTTGCCAAGAGCATCTTTAATAAATATTTATCCTTCTGTAGGACTGTTTCTGGTATTTTACCAAGATATAAAGTAACAAAAGAGAAATCTAAATCCACCCCAAATATTTTATTTATCTCAGGAGCCACCTCTCTCCAGAATGACTGGATTTTCGGACAGGCCCAAAAAACATGAAAGTGATTAGCCATAGAAGTTCCACATTGTCTTCAACAGAAGCCTCGGCTCCGTGTGTCTGTTTGCAGTGATGATATTTTAGGAGTTATAAAACATCTCACTACATTCCTCTAGCCGAACTCTCTCAGTGATCTTGAGTTTGCAGTGGTTGCTTGTGTCTTACATACTTCCATCCAGATCTCTTCTGATATTTGTGTTTCTGATTCCCTCTCCCATTTTTGTTTAATGGATAATGTAGAATGATTTTTGGAGGCTTGTATACTTCGGTATATTCTTGAGACCAATACTGACAATTGTTTTCTGAAGTGTTCCTGAGCCCACATGCTGATATCCTTTACAGAGTGATGTTGGTTTATAATGCAGTGCTGCCTGAGGGATTGGAGGTTACAGGCATTCACAGGTTTTCAGCCCTGCTGCTTACGCTCAGAGAGCTTCTCTGGATCTTCTGATGATATTATGCACTGTAGACAATGAAATCCATAACTTCTTTGCAGTTGCACATTGAGAAATGTTGTTCTTAAACTGTTGGACTATTTGCTCACTCAGTTCCTCATAAAGTGGTGACACCCCCCCCCCATCCTTACTTGATGCTCCTTTTATGCCCAATCATAATGCTGCGACACCTGTTTCCATTTAGCCTGCTCACCTGTGGAATGTTTCATAAGTGTTTTTTTTTTTCTTTTGAGCACTCCACAACTTTCCAAGTCTGACCCTAACCCAATTTTTGGAACACATTGTAGACATCAAATTTGTGGTGTATTTAACTGAAAATAGGTTGAAAACGATCTAAAATCACTGTATTCTGTTTTAATGTACGATTGACACAACAGGCTCTAATTTCCTGGTGCAACACAGGGTGGCGGAGTGTGGCGCACCCTGCGCAGTGGTCATTTCGTCCGGTGCACCACCGTGCACAGCCAATTTGGCAATTTGGTAGACTGGCTGCGCCGAGATGGGTGTGGCAGTGCACCGGGGGAGTTGTCGACAGATTCAGCTTGGCGCAGTGACAATTTTGTGCCAAAACACTACACGGAAGGTGCCCTGAAAGCTCACAAGCTCCAACCTGGTCTATTCTCAACACAGGCGGAGCGCACCTGGTGCAGTGGGAATTTGGCTGACAGGCGCGTAGTGCGCACACATCAACAAAATCTCACAGGCAGGTATCCAGAGTGTCAGGCACATTTCAATGCAATAAACAATCACAGCAACCACTATTTAGTGTAACCGTCTGAAGCAGCATATGCATTTGTATCTATATTAATTGTCCCGTCACATCTGATGTCAGATCAGAGATGTTTGTCATAATGGAAACTCTGCGATCCCTCCGCTGAGCTCAAAGTGAGGCTGGTGGAGGGGCTGCCCCTGGTGGCCACCGTGTGCCTTCTTTGATCTGACAGCTTTCCTTTGCCCCTTCTCCTTACACTTGACTTGCAATATTAGTAACTTCCTCCCAGTCTGTTTTTGCATCATCAGCCCGTGGAGGTCTGTTCGCATTAGCATATATTCTGGTACTGCAAGCTTGGAACTCAGTTTCCTCCTGGGAGAAGTTTGGCTGCCTGGAGCTGCTGCTGCTGTCTTCATCCATGATGAGGTGAAATTGGCACTGCGCCTTGCCTGCAGCGCATTTAAAGGCAAGGAAAGGCATTCATTTGATTGGTGAAGATTAAACTCGGCTGTGTTAAACCCACCTACGTCTTCTCTCCTCCCTCTTTGCCACTTGCGCAGGTGGGAGGGACGGAGGCGTGGGTGCGCCTCACTGCGCCAGACTGCACTATGGAGGAAAATTGCAAAATGCCCTGGACACACCCCTTTGGCGCGGGCAGGTGCCCCACGCCTGCGTCTGGTCTACAAAATTAGAGCCCAACATCCCAACTTCACTGTACTTGGGGGTTGTATTTATTTGTACATATATTTTTTAGCCTCAGTATAATAAATATATGTACAAAGTATAAGGGGAGGGCTAAATCACACTCTTGAATCTCATGAAACAATATACTGTGCAAATGTATTGCGTGTCTGACAATTATCATCCCATTCCCCCAGATGTTATCCCTCTGGAGTGAGGTCGTGGGAGCAGATAAAAAATAAATACAAAAACATCACTTCATCTGGTGAGTTGGTCTGTTTCATGTCATATCATGCTACATTTAAGATTTAAGTTGTCGCCACAATGAAATCATGTCAACATACTGAGTTGATGTCTGACCCAAATTAACAAATGAAAAATCAGCAGCTGGACTAAAATAAACCCTAGGGCGGGGTATCCAGCAACGTATCCTGATGCTGAGGTCACGATACGATATGTATCCCGATACATGTAAATTGCAAACACTGGCTACGCCATTAAAAGCATTCTTGAAAAGTTTTGTTTTTATTACAAGGAGAAAAAGAAAAAAGAATGAGCTTTAAATGGTTCTACAACTTAGGAAACTTAAATTCAGGCCCTCAAAGATCGTAGACCCAAGTTTAGATTTGGAGCATGTGCTTCATCCTGAAGCTTGGCTCCTACTTTGAACTCTGCCATTGTTAACATTACCCAAACTATATTGACAACAACTATCAAAACATTGAGGCTGTATCGATTCTGTAGAATCTGAAACAATACACATATCCCTAAGGAGATCCTGACAATATTTTGCCATATAAATATTTTGAGCACAGGCCTAATACACCTCCTTCTTTAAAGAAAAAAGCCTCAAACACAATGAATAAAGTGCAGGAATGACATGATAGAATAATGCTAATGTGCTGTTTCACATTAGCATAATTTTATTTATTTTTATTTAACCTTTATTTAACCAGGTTGGTCCCATTGAGATTAAAAACCTCTTTTTCAAGGGAGACCTAGCCAAGACAGGCAGCAGCAAAAAACACAAGGTTACAGACAGAATACAAAAGAGACAAAAACAATTTACAAGCACAACATCATGGATTAAAAAACAGAGACATCTATGAGTCATATCTTTGGATCATTTGTTCAACAGCTGAGCTAAAAACATCGGCATCTTGTAGAATCAGCTTCCAGGTCTTTCATTTTCGATTTAAAAACATTTAAGGACACCAGCTCCTTGAGCTTTAAGTCATTCTGCAAAAGATTCCAGATTACATCCTTTTTATCTGTCAAGTACTTTATGGTGCATTTGAATGTATGAAAATTAAGTTTATGACTGCAGGACAGTCTGTGCACCACTCCTGCGGGTCGCACGGGCAATAAACGGCTCCAATGTATCACATAGGTAGATGAGTCCGGACCGTGAGAACCGGTACCTCTTATATAGCACATCATCAGGTTGATCTAGTGGGTCAGATCAGTCTCGGGACACCCTTTCTCATCTTAACGCTTGTCTCACAAGTTATGCCTCTGTCTACCGGGTTCAGGAGAAGAGGGCAGGCCATTGTTTCGGAGAAGCCGATTGGCTAGTGCGAGGGGCATTTTACAGGATCAGATTCAACCTCCAACTTATCCTGCTCCGGAGCAGGTTAGCCGTTCAGAGTAAGTAACCATGGTGATCTACCTCGATAAGAAATGAACCGGCTTTGTGCTATAGATAAACCAGGGTTAACCCTGAAGTTACCTCGCTAAGACATTAATCCTGCTTCGTGCTATAGACCCCAGGTCTCTGATGTCCTTCCAAAATTTTATATACAACTCAAAAGGTAACTCATCAGGCCTAGCGCTCTGATTACTTGTTTGTTTGTTTTTTTAATATCATCTAATTCTTCGATCAGTATCAATCAAGATTTTTTACCAAATGTTAGATTTCAGTTTATTTTAGGAATTAATGATCAAACTTTTCCAAAGAGAAAGCTGCAAGATTGAGAGTCAGACGAAGAACTATACAAATATTTACAGAAATTGGAGACATAATCTGATCTGTTTTTTCTTCTCTAGTGAGATTGTTGAGTAATGAAGATATCTTTTTGAATTCACCTCACTTTTTTCCATACCAAATAAATATGTTTTTTTCTCCAAATTTTAACCATTTGGATTTTTATCTGATAAATCTTTTTATATGCTTTTCCAATATAAGATTCATCTCTTCCCATAAGGAGTGCAGCTTTACTTTATCTTCATCTGTTGGAAGTTATCACCTTAAGGCGTTATTATTTCCTGAAGGATCTCTGCATTTCTTGTATTTTTTAAAGCTTTTATCAAATTAAATAGAAAAAACTCCTGCAATCAAATTAAAAAAGTTTCCATTTGTAAACATAGATCAGTTCTAGATTTAAACCTATTGATATTTTTAATGCCTAAGCAAAAGGTATGTTTCCAGTATCCTGCTGGGTTTTGTGTTGGTAATAGGGTTGTCACGATACTAAAATTTCAAACTCAATATCGATACCCAAGAAAATATTCAATACTTGATACCATTTTCGATACCGCGGGGATAAAAATGACAAATACTTAAAAATGCAGAATTTTTTTTTTATTAACATTAAAAACAGAACCGCAGATAAATAATCAATTAAATAAAATAATTAAATAATCAGAAAATGAGATGCCTGGGCCGGAATGAGCATGGTACGTCATTCAGGATCATCTGTATTAATCACTTTGTTTTTTCACTCATCTATTAATCATTTTTCATTTATTCATTCATATATCTTTCTATATTCATCATTTTCTGTTCATTTTTTAATTCTATCTATCTATCCGGTGGTGTAGTCTGGTTCATTCTAGTGGGTATCCTCTGACATACTCTGATGGATGTTTGTCCTCTTAGAGCCTTCATACACTGAAGGCGTTTTTGCCACATTTTTACCTGATTTATACGCCGTCCACTGAAAACAGCTCTGAGACCCACTTATGGGCCTTCACCCACAGGTTGAGAACCGCTACACTACTACATTGTATTTGAAGCTTGATCCTTCAAAGATTGTTCTTATATCATGGAGAATAAGTGATCCAGGATACTGCAGGATGAATTTATTATTTAGAAAACAGTGAGTGAGTGAAAACAAGAGCTGGACTGATGAAGACTTGAGTTTTGAATCATCAAAAGGCTGACTCATCATTTTTTTAAGTCTTTGTGTTCACTTTAACCGGGCACATGACCTATCAAGACACCGTTTGAATTATAAAATCACACAGAGTGACTGATGATCCCTTACTACAATATGCGTCTATCTGCGCCTTTACACTCACCGGCACACGGAGGAGCATGCACACAGACGCTGAGCGATTTAGATCAAATGTCCACATGAACATCACATGTACATCCGATGAAAATCTCTCTTCCTTCTTCTTTTCCTTCCTTTTTCTGCTTTGTGTGAAAGCGTTACTTAAATCAGTGAATGTTTCATTCATGTTATGTGCTGTTTAACTGAGGGCAGCGTTTGTTTTGCTGAATGTTTTACTTGAATGATCAGACTTTGACGGACAGAGTGGATGGCAAGCAGCGTAAATAGTCAGACGACAGGACGGAGAAGAGTCAGAGGAGAGGAAAAATGCATTTTAATGAGTGTAATGAAACAATAGCGACGCATTAGACTCTAAAATTGTGAAATTAGAGTATGCTTTTTTATTTGATAAAAAAGAATGCCTGTTAAACACCCTTTGGTTAAAATAAAAATCAAATTATAGATTTCTTTTCAAATTTGCACTTGAATTTATGGGTGGGGAACCTGTTGGCACGACGGGGGTGTCCGTTGCGACAGCGGGGTGCCATCCCAGATGAATTATAAGGGAAGCACTGGATACGTAGGACAGCAAGCGGGCTCGCAGTGAGGGCTCTCTCTACTGCCGGACGCTGTCTGCCTGCTGCGCTGCCTGCAGAATGCGCAGGGGCACCGTAGTATCGATACCATGGCAAATTAGTATTGTATCCGGATATGGCGGATATAGCATCAATATTTTTGACAACCCTAGTTGGTAAGAATAGATCAACTCCAGCATGGTCATTTGGTGGAGCAGCTGAGATACTGCAGGAGCAGGGGAGGGCCAGGGAGCTAGGTTGAAGCCAAAGGTCAATGGGTGATTGCACCAGGTGTAAACCATGTATATGACGAAGTTGAGTTTTGATTTTCATATCTGAATTCATCCTAAAGTGAAAATCATTCATTAATAAATTTGTTATTTACTTGACCTCTTGGGGGAGATCTGTCCATGTCGAAATCAGGGCCCTAGTTGAAGTCACCACCTATCACAGGTGAAGCAGGAGGACTCTCATATTTATCATTTAGTGGATGGTTCATCAAGGAGAGTGTTTTATTTAAAGTGGAATTATTGTAACCACAAGTGTTTGCTAACATGAATATAATATGACCTATCTGAATAATAATCCGTCTACGTTCAGAGGAGAACTGTGATTCGATTCGAACTAAGGTTACAATGCCGCCAAAATGGTTGGATCCATGACAAAAATTGCTTCCCCACCCCAGTGACTGACTCAAAATTTCTCATCTTTCTGACTTGAATTTGTCTTTTTTTTCTGTACTTGACAACACAAGGGCAATGCTTCTTTAAGAAAGGTCTCTAACCCCCTGCACATTAAGACTAAAACAAGAAAGGAGAAAAACAGACATGACACTGAACAAAAAATACCCTGAGCTTGAACTTTGAAGTTTAAAATTTTTAGGAAACTGTGGTGGAAAAACTGGGGAACAAGGAAGATAATCTTAAACTGAGACAAGAGGCCACAGCAAAGCTCTCGCCCCCTTACATGTTGTGGTAGATCCTTAGTGATCTTGATCTTCTTTTGGAGGGTGGTAAGGCTAAGCCCAGTTTTGAGCATCTGCCCAAATAAAATCTCAATGAGTGTGTGAGTTGAATCGCACAATAATGCTGCAAAGCTGTGAGCTGGTGTCACTCCTGGTACCAAGGCGATGTGCAACATTCAGGGAATGATGAGATGAGTCCTTTACGCTAGGCGCCACTCTGGATGGCAGGTCAACAACGGTCATGCCCTAAATAGACCATTATATGTTCTGGATGACTTGTCCAAACCCTGAATAGATTAATGCAAGTCTTTGATAGACTGTGCGATCCCTGAATGGATCAAAATAAATCTTTGATAGACTGTGCAAGTCTGAATGTTTCAGTGTAGATCTTTGATAGTCTGTGCAAGCCCTGGATGGGTCGATGTAAGTACTTGATAGACTGTGCGATCCCTGATTGTGTCATTGTAAGTCTTTGATAGGCTGTGCAAGTCTGAATGTATTGATGTAAGACTTTTCTAGGCTGTGCAAGCCCTGGATGAGTAGATTTAAGTCTTCGATGGATGGCTTGATATAAGTCTTTGATAGATTGTTTGATCCATGAATGTATTGATGTAAATCTTTGATAGACTGTACAGGCCCTGAATGGATCAATGAAGCTCTTAGATAGACTGTGCAAGTCTTAATGTATCGAGGAAAGTCTTTTATGTGCTGTGCAAGTCCTGGATGAGTAGATTTCAGTCTTCGATCGACTGCGCAAGCCCTGGATGGGTTGATATAAGTCTTTAATAAACCATAAACCATAAACCATATATTATTGAAGAGAAAAAAAATAGTAAAGACACACACATATATATATATATATATATATATATATATATATATATATATATATATACATATATATATATATACAATGGGCAGAAGTGCAAAACAATTGGCCATTCAAAAAGAAACAACAAGCGCTCAGTTCATCTTTTTTTAAGCATGACAATATACAATTCAAAATACCAGAAATACCTCGATCAGCAAGATCGAGAGTCCAGCACACTGTTTTGGTTTAGCAAGAAAAAACATTGACCCCACTCAACCATAGTCCATTCGAACCCACGCCCAAGTTTGATCGCAAATCCAGAAGGGAGGTAAGTGCATATAAGAGAAGGGGTGTGTGTGTGTGTGTGTAATTTGGTGGGCAAAATGAGCTGTGTGTGGGGGGTGAGAGTTTGGTGGGCTGCACAGAGGCCCCTACCGGCTCAGCAGGGGAGAGTGCAGCTCTGCAATTCTGGTTTCCAGTGGGCTTTCAAGGCTCTAGGCCGACTCCTTCTTTACCTCGCCATCTGATCCATACCTGGCCTGCAGAACAAGGCCAAAGTTCATTTAATCAATCAATTATCACATAATAACCTTAGCTCCAGTGTGCACACAGAAAGTAATAGCACCAGTTGCACTATAATTTATTTCCATACAATAACTCAGAAATATAAAAATATATAGTAGTATTTACATTTAATATAAACACCAAAATACTTGCTATATTATTTAACAAATCAAACATAAATTAATTAATTGTTAAATTCATTCAAGTCAAAAGTGCTTAACTAAAGTGCTCATGTGCTATAGCACTGATCGAATAGCATTTTCTCAGAAAAGGTACTTTAAAAGACATGAAGTAAATTATGACCTCAATGGTCTTCCATACACATTTATTTAGTTGTCATGCCGTTTGATTTATGAATTGACATTATAAAGAAACAGGCATAAAGTTTGGCATGTGAGCATGCTAACCGTGTCCATTGAGATGAATGAAGGCTAAGCTAAGCTAAGCTAACACTGTCCATTGAAATGAATGGAGGCTAAGCTAAGCTAAGCTAACACCTAGCACAAACATTTCCTTACTCACCAATTCCACAGAGTACGGCTGATGCACAAGCTCTTCCAACTGATTTTGGAACGCGACAGAGAGCTCCTACAAGGTAATATAAAGTACATTGAGTGCCAAGCTGATTTTTGATGTAAAACAGCAAAATTAATCCTCTACCAACCTGCAGCCCAACTCTCAACCAGCTTCCCCCACCGCAGACATTCAGACTGAATCACCGTGGCAAGACAGACAAATGCCATTGGTTGCGCCAAGTCACATGACCGCGTGTGACGTCATTCAAAGAACGTCAGTGATTGGCCTGACTGACACTGAGATCTTGCGAGATCGGGCCGAAACCATGAGAGATTTAGAGACGGGACTGATACATAGAAGAAGTGCATGGAGAGAAAGGCTTGCATATCCAGGATTTGTCACTTGGGTTACAATACTTTTCGATACATTCCCAAATAAAAAGAGAACACAAAAAAATGTATTAATTGACTTTATTTTAAAATAAATCTAAGAACTATAACTATGCATTAGTAAATAAAATAAAATACCCCAAAGACAGGCTTTTCTTTTTTTGATCAAGGTCTTTTTATTGTTTTAACAAACACAAAGACATCAATAATGTCTCAACATTAAACAATTACACTCCCCACCCAACCCCCCACAGCTCCAATAGAGCCCATTTCCCATTGTACCATTCAGATTTAATACAGAAAAAAATATATATATATAAATAAATAATAACAATAAAATAAATAAATAAATTATGAGAAGTCAATTTAAAAAAAAAAATAAAAAAAAAAATATATATATATATATATACATATATATACATACATACATACACAAGTGCATACACAAAATAGGATAATTAATTAAAGGGTATAAAAATTGTTAAAGGAAATGAGTAGGTAAATAAATGCCTACGATATTTGTGGGGTCATCAGCTCTAATTTACAATATCCTTAAGCATCCATTTTTCCTGTACAAGTTAAGAATGGTTGCCAGATGGCATAAAATTTCTGGGTACTGCCTCTTGTGGTAAATCATATTTTCTCAAATGTTAAATGGTGAGCAATATAATTTATCCAGGATTTAAAAGTTGGAGGGTATTTTTCTTTCCATTTAAACAGGAGAGAGCCAAAGGCTATTGCAATTTTTGCCCGACGACTGAGATGTAAATCAGGGGGTGCAACTCCAAAAATTGCAGTTATAGGAGAAGGTTTTAAGGGGATCTTCAAGACATCTGCAAACGTTGTGAATATCAGTTTCCAAAAGTTGTCTAGTTTTGGGCAAAACCAAAACATATGTGAGAGGGTGCCTGGTGCCTGTCTTCATCGGCCACATATGGGATCAAAAGCAAGAAGCATTTTACATAACCTGACTTTGGACCAGTGGAGGCGATGCAACATCTTGAATTAAATCACAGCGTGTCTTAAGCAAATAGAAGATGAGTATATTTTTTCCAAAGCTTCTTCCCAGACTTTCTCAGAAAACTTCATCCCCAATTCTTCCTTCCAACAATTCTTTAGCTGAGTCAAAGGTTTCAAGTCATGAGAGTTAATTAAGGAGTAAATGAACCCAATGGACCCTTTTGAGGACGGATTGAGTTTCAAAATAGAATCTAAGAGAGAGCTGGTCGGTTTGTATGGAAAAGAGGAGATGGAAGACGATATGAAGTTACGAATTTGAAGATATCCATAGAAATGTGAGCGGGGGGGATTGAACTTGGATATAAGTTGATCAAAACATGTAGAAGTATTGTTGATAAACAGATTTTCTATTGTAGTGATTCCTCCTTTAACCCAGATATCAAAAGCTCTGTCCATGGTTGATGGTGGAAAAAGATGTTTTTTTGTTATGGGTGCATAGATTGAGATATCTCTTAATGAAAAAAAAAATCTGAATTGTGCCCATATCTTGAAAGAGTTCATATTTTTACGTATCCTAGGTGTTTTTTTGCTCCAGATAAACTCTGATATCGATTTATCTATTGTTGCAAAAAAAGATGTTGGCAAGAATACAGGATTACTCTGGAAAACATATAAAAATTTGGGCAACACATTCATTTTGATTGCATTAATTCTACCTCCTAGTTACAAAGGTAACAGGCTCCAGTGTTCCAGATCCTGCTTTAATTGGCACATTAATGGGGGAAAATTAGCATTATAAATGTCTTTAAATTTATATTTGACCCAAATTCCTAAGTATTTAAACTTGTGTGTATTTACTTTAAGGGAAAAATGGTCAAGATTAAGGGATTTAGTGGCAGCATTGACTGGCTATATTTCACTTTTTTGTAAATTAACTTTGAACCTCGATATTTTGCCAAATTCTCCCAATGTATTAAGTATAACTGACAGTCCAGTCAAAGGGTCAGATAAAAATAAAAGTTTGTTGTCAGCATAAAGGGTTATCCTATGTTCTGAACCATTTCGCCATATTCCCTTTATATCAACTGCAACCGCTAGTGGCTCAACTGCTAGAGCAAATAACAGAGGCGACAGCGGACATCCCTGTCTAGTGCCGTGCAGAAGTGGAAAATAAGCAGAGAGATTATTGTTTGTAAGGACAGCTGCTGTTGGAGAAGAGTATAACACTCTTATCCAGGAGATAAATTTTGAACCGAAGCCGAATTGTTTGAGGGTATAGAAAATATAATCCCACTCCACCCGATCAAATGCTTTCTCAGCGTCAAGAGTTATTAATATCTCTGGGTTGTCGGGTGGAGTGGGATCATAGATGATGTTAAGTAAGCGACGTATATTAAAGTAAGACTGACGATTTTTAATGAACCCTGTTTGATCATTGGATATAATGGAAGGAAGGACAGTTTCTAACCGATGTGCCAGCATCTTGGCTAAGATCTTACTGTCAACATTTAAAAGTGATATAGGGCGATAAGAACCGCACTCCAAGGGATTTTTATCTTTTTTGTGAATAAGTGAAATTACTTCTTGACGCATTGTTGGAGGGAGGGAAGAAGTAGTAAAGGGTTCCTCAAATACAGCAAGAAGGACAGGAGCAAGTTGGGTGGCAAATTTTTTATAAAACTCACTTGAAAACCTGCGGGACCGGGGGATTTTCCATTTTGCATGGAGTTAGTAGCATTAATAACTTCTGCTATGGAAAATGGCCTTTCCAGATTGGAGGCTACTTCATCATCAATTCTGGGAATGTTTAATTTTCCAAAAAACGGGTCAAGCGCAGATTCATTCTTAAGAGATTCTGTGGTATACAATTTTGAACTAGAAAAGCACTCAGAGAGCGCAGACCCCGCCAAGGTGATCCGGATCAGTCCCAAAATTTAATCAGTTCTTCCATGTCCCATTTCCAACAATTCCTGAAAATTTCATCCAAATCGGTTCAGAACTTTTCAAGTTATTTTGAACACAAACAAACAAACAGACAGATAAATGCTGGCAAAAACATAACCTCCTTGGCAGAGGTAATAAAATTTGTGAAAACAAGAGTTGATTTCTAAATGGGCCTTATGTCTAAACCCAAGTTCATCATTTATCTCTGCTATGATTTCGGTCTGAGGATTTCTGATGGAGTTGATGAGCAAGGATTTTCTCAGCTCTCTCGCCAGATTCAAAAGTTCAACTCTGTGTTTTGGAAATAAGATTTTCAATATGCTTTGTTGACAAAAGATTAAACTCGGTTTGGAGGACTAATCTTTGTTTAAATAAGTCATTAGATGGACTAGAAGCGAGGACTCTATCTATATTTAGAATCTCATTTGTCAATTGTTAAAGTCTTGTACTGTGGTTTTTCCTAAGTTTTGCACTGTATGAGATGATTTGTCCCCAAAGGTATGCCTTCATTGACTCCCAGACTGTTGATATAGGCATTCCTGGGGTTTGATTGTCTTTGAGAAATAAGGTTTCAGAGTTTCAGATGATATAAAATTAAAAAAGTTTTCATCAGAAAGTATCAGTGAGTTGAGATGCCAGGGACGATAGTTGGCATGAGAGGTGGGCACTCGTAAAGTCGTCAATAGAGGGGCGTGGTCCGATATGATTATTGCTTGATATTCGCATTTAGTGATCCATGGAAGAAGTCTTTTTTCCAGAAAGTAGTAGTCAATTTGTGAGTATGTTCCATGAACAGATGAAAAAAAGGAGTAGCATTTAGATTTGGGGTTTAAAAAGCGCCAAGCATCAGTTATTCCATTTATATTAAGAAATGACTGAATTGTAGAAGCTGTTTTGGATTTAACTGAAACATTAGATGAGCTACGATCTAAATCAGGTGACATAGCACAGTTCATATCCCCACCTAAAATGAGATGGTGTGTATCCATGTTTGGGAGTTGGGGGAAAAAGTTTGTGAAAAAAGAGCTGTTGTCCCAGTGCGGAGCATAAACATTAGCCAGGATGACTGGTGTATTATATAGTCTGCCAACCACAATTATGTAACGACCCAAGGAATCTGTTTCGACCTTTGACATCACAAATGGGATATTTTTATTAATAAGGATAGCTGCCCCTCTGGATTCATGGTGGAAATTTGAATGATAGGATTGACCAATCCATCTCCCTCTGAGTCTGGAATGATCGAAAGTACGCAAATGTGTTTCCTGGAGGTAGGCTATACCTACATTAAGTTTTTCCAGGTGAGACAAGACTTTTTTTTTTATTTAATAGGTTGATTTAAGGATTAAACATTCCAGCTGATAAAGGTTACATCGCAACCTACTGGTCCATTTGGAAAGTTTAGTGTAGCCATTATCTTAGAAAGTGACAGAAAATGTTATTGCCATCTTGCAGCAGGATGATGATCTTGTGTTTTGCAAGAGCTGACAAGGTACCCAGAGAGAAGAAAGAGAGAGAGAAGAGAGAGAAAAAAAATTGAAAAATAAAAATAAAAAAAATAAAATAAAATAACACGTTAGGTACATTCATTTCCCAAACCCTAACACCTTTTAGAAGGAGGTCTTTCTCAAACCCCTTGCAATGGTATCCACACATTGAAGTGCGTATGGGGAGAATACACTAACCTTACTGGGCAAGCCATACTGAATCCAAAGAATATCGTAATAAAGGCACAATGAGTAACATATTAATATAAATATATATGAACATTTCCACTTAAAGGCACATTTCCTAAAGTTCCAAGAATCTCCATCTCTTTTAGGAGAATTGAGGCAGTGATTACTAAAAGAGCTGTGTAAAATTGAACTGAGATTTGAACTATTTACATAGAGCATATTATGAGAATCATAGAATCAAAAAATCTATATAGTATATTATGTCTGTGTAAACAAAAATTAGGTGTCAATGATAAATCAAATAATGTATCCAAGTGTTTAAACAAGTACACTGAGGTATTAGGTACACTAGTAACACAATAATCTGAAAAATATATACTCAAACCTCATAGTGTCAAGTATAAGTAACTTAAGCTGTTCCTTCTGGTATTTTAATATTTTCCTGACATTATCTTGGTTTATTAGCAATAGATTTGTGCCATCCAAAAACATATCAGCATCTTCGTCCTGAGTCCCTGCCACATCAGTCACTGTGTGTATTTACTAGTCACCGGAAATGATAACAGCATCAACAGGATTTACATGACAAACAAATCACTCTTACTCGCAGTCTGTACGGTTTTATGTTGACTCTGGTAGAATTTTAGTTTTCACATAAGTCAGGGCTTCCTCCGGGTTTAGGAACTGCTTCTCAGTCCCGTTGTGTGTGACTCGTAGTCTCGCCGGGTAGATGAGCCCGTATCGGATGTTTGCTCGTCCTCGTAGCAGTCGTCTGACCTCCGTAAATGCTGATCTTTGTGGCTACCAACCACAAATTCTTGCTCCTCTACAAAAGGTAGACTTGTAGTTCTCGAGACCGGTCTCGAGACTACTTATTTGTGGTCTTGGTCTTGTCACTGCCTCGACAGTCTTTGGTCTCCGTTCTTGTCTCTGTCTCGAGTCTCTCGGTCTCACAATGTCTCGGACTGGCCGAGCAGTCTCGAAGGGATTTGTAACGTATAATATCCAGGCAGGCACAGTTTTTTTGTGACTTATTATGCGTTCTTACATGTGCGGTATGTGCTTTCAATTTAGGAAAAACAAGGTAAACAAAACTGTGTGACCACCCCCCTCCCGATTGTACACTGTGTTGAGCCCGTAAACGCCGGCCTGCAGCTTGGTTTGAAAAACCGCTCAGTCCGACTGTCACATTCTCCGCTGTCTGATGCAGCCACGGTCTGCTCTGTGGAGTACAGGCCTGATATTTTCCATTTAAAGCGTGCCTGTTACTGTTGTTGTCTGTCAGTTATGTCATTTTGCAGTGCAGCCGATGTCCATGTGAACATTTGATCTAAATGCCTCACGAACTGCTCAGCGTCTCTGGGCACGCGCTCTTCCATGTGTCGGTGCACGTGAAGACGCAGACAGACGCGCATCGCAGGAACAGTGAGGGATCATCAGTCACTGTGTGTGATTTTATAATTCTAACGGTGTCTTGATAGCTCATGTGCACGGTTCAAGTGAACACAAAGACTTAAAAATGATGAGTCAGCGGTTTGATGAATCAAAACTCAACATTCTTCATCAGTCCAGCTCTGAGCCGCTGTTTTCACTCACTCACTGTTTTCTAAATGATAAATTCATCCTGAAGTTTCCTGCATCACGTATTCTCCATGATATAAGAACAATCTTTGAAGGATCAAGCTCCAAATACAATCTACTAGTACAGCGGTTCTCAACCTGTGGGTGGAGGCCCATAAGGGGGTCTCAGAGCTGATTTCAGTGGACAGTTTTCACTCATTCATTACCATTCATTAGACTTTTTTTGAGGTGCAGGGTGGTGTTGGAGGCTTGTTATTTTGTTAGATGACTTTGGGACTAGTTAACAGTCATGTCAGTCCTTAACAGCACTCAAGAGTCAATCCTCAAATAGTGTAGAAATAGCGGTCATGCAATTGCCACACATATTTGATCTCAGCCAATTGATGAAAACATTTATAATGAGTTCACAAACAAGAAATGCACTGTCTCTGTATTATTGTGCCTGTAGTTGAATACAATCTCATATTTATACTAAGCAGCTGAACCCAGTATGGTGCTAATGTTCTACAACTCATGCAAGATGGCAAAAAAACTAGTTTTTTTTTTTTGCTTGGTCTCGGTCTTGAGTTGAACTAGTCTTTGCCTTGACTTGGTCTGTCTTGGTCTTGGTCTTGGTCTTGTCTTGGTCTTGATACTCTCTGGTCTTGGTAGTGTCTTGGTCTCGGTTTAGGCAGTCTTGACTACAAGTCTAACAAAAGGTGATGCTCATGCTCAGGACATTGTTTCATTTCATAACTCCTTCTCTATATATAATAGCCTATGGTCAGGCAATGTTTGTCAGGTAAACCTTTGTCAGGAAGGGGACTTGCCAACACTGTGCTTTAACCCTTAGCCAGTAGCCTAATGGTTTCCAACACCGTTTTGAAAACAAGACAAAACACGTGCGTGGCTTTCAACTTTTTTTTTTTTTTTTTGAAGAATAATTTTTATTTGAAAATATACAAGCACAGATATACAAGATGCTTACAATACATATTTTCACTATTTCTTTTAAATGGAACAGAGACACCCCCCCCAACCCCCCCACGAGAACATAGAACATAGGACACATGACTCCATGTATAAGGGTTCGCATAAATTCAAATAACAAAGCATTTTCAGGTGAGGATATGCTGTACCTACTTTTTACATATGTAATTACATGTGGAATTTACATGTTAAGTGTGCCAAGTAAAAATAAATGTTAAAGAACTTAGTTATAGCACAAGACACATATGTACAGTGGTGGAATGCAAGGGGAAAAGAAGGGGAAAAAAAAAAAAAACAGCCCATACTATTGTCAATTTACCAACAGATTAGTACAAGATAGTATAATCAAAGTGAGGGCAGCAGAAAGAGAGAGAGGGTATTAAGAATTAATAATAATAATAATAATAATAATAATAAATAAATACATAAATAAATAAATAAATAAATGAGTAGTGCCCAAAGTATTTTGGAAGTAATACTGACAATAAAGAAAGGAAACCTGTATAGAAATGGGATGCTGAGATGGACTGGACTTAGTACAGGACAGGTACCCCTAAAAGGAGGAGCCAACTAGATGCTGTCAGGTAAGACATCTAGTCCACCTACATATGTTAGAATCGGGTCTCATATTAAATGAAATTTATTCTGAGTTCCTCTCAATGAATATTTTATCTATTCTAGTTGAATAAAATTCATCAAGTCACTTAACCATGTGGATAATTTGGGTGGGTTTGGTGATTTCCAGTGTAATAATATTCTTCTGCGTGCATCAGCGTTGTAAAGGCAATAATGTTTTTGTGTCTCTTTCTCAGAGCAGAATGTTTTTCTATAATACCAAATAAAGCTGCTGGGGCATCAGGTTGAAGGTTAACTCCAAGTGCCCCTGACAGCATTTTAAAGATCCCCGTCCAAAAGGTTATCAGGGCAGGGCACGACCAAAACATATGGGTTAAGTTGGCAGGGGCGTTAATACATCTGTCACATCTATTATTTAATTGGGAATATATTTTAGCAAGTTTTTCTTTAGAGAAATGAGCTCGATGGAGAACTTTGAATTGTATGATATTCAATTTAGCACAAGAAGTACTGTCATTTACTCTTTGTAGAGCACAACTCCAGATATCTTCTTTTATGACCTCACCTAATTCCCTCTCCCAGTCTGCCTTAATTTTTTGAAGGGACACATTTTTAAGGGAAGAAATACAAGAACATATTTTGGAGATCAGAGATTTTGAAGTAACAGAGAGCTGCAGTATGTCATCAAGAACTGGGGCTGATGGGATGTTTGGAAAGTTGGGGTTCTGTTGCTGAAAAAAGTGCCGAATTTGAAAGTAGCGGAACAAACTGGATTGGGGAATGCTAAATTTACGTGAGAGATCCTCAAAGCTAGCAAATACACCATTAATGTACAAGTCTGTAAATTTAGAGATACCATTGTTTGCCACATTAAAAATGCAGGATCTGATGCCACAGGGGGAAAGAGATGGTTGTTACAAATAGGACTTGTTTTAAGAAATTGAAAGAACCCAAAATGTTTCCTAAATTGAATCCATATACGAAGGGTATTAGAAACAATTGGGTTATTTGTCATTTGTGAAACTGAGAGAGGAAAACTGGAGGTGACCAGCGCAGGGAGTGATGTTGAGATACAAGATGTAGCTTCCAGGTGACACCAGCCTGCGTCTGGAGTGTGCAGCCAATACAGAATCTGTTGGACATTTGCAGCCCAATAATAATGACAAAGGTTTGGTAAAGCCAGACCACCCTGAGTTTTTGGCCTCTGCAATAGTTCTAGTCTAAGTCTAGGGTTTTTACCGTTCCATAAAAATGAGATAAAAACTCTGTTAATCGATTTAAAAAAGATTTGGGCAGATATAGGGGGACACACTGAAATGCGTAAAGAAATTTGGGAAGCACGTTCATTTTAATGCAATTAATTTTCCCTGCCAATGACAAATTAAGTATTTTCCATTTCTTTAGATCTTCTTTAACTTTTTCATACAGTGATAAAAAAATTTTCATTACATAGTTTCTGAAAATCTCTGGTGATGTTAATGCCTAAATATTTAAAACCAGCTTTAGACATTTGGAAGGGGAAATCATCTTCTTGTATATGGAGAGCTGGGTCATTAACAGGGAAGCACACACTTTTGTTAAAGTTTATCTTATAGCCAGAAAATATACCAAATCTCTTCAGCAAGTCGATAATACAAGGAACGCTTTTGATGGGATCAGTTACATAAAGTAATAAATCATCTGCATATAAGGATAAACGGTGCTCTACCCCTCCTCTCTGAATGCCACTGATGGATGTTGATGACCTGAGTGCAATGGATAAGGGCTCTATGGCTAAAGCGAACAACAGCGGGCTGATTGGACATCCCCGACGGGTCCCCCTTGAGAGCTGGAAGAGACAAGATTGATTATTATTTGTGACTACAGAGGCTTTTGGAGAGGTATATAAAAGTTTTATCCAGGAAGTAAAATTAGGACCGTAACCAAATTTCTTTAAGCATATAAATAAAAACACCCACTCAACTCTATCAAAGGCTTTCTCTGCGTCCAGCGAGATAACCACTTCTGGAGACTCACTGGACACAGGAGAATAAATTATATTTAAAAGTCGACGGATGTTGGTAAATGAGTGTCTTTTTGTAATGAAGCCAGTTTGTTCGACAGAAATTACATCATCCATTGTAGTTTCTAATCGCAAAGCGAGGGCTTTGGCCAAAATCTTAACATCATTATTCAAGAGAGAAATGGGTCGATATGAAGCACACTCTGAACTATCTTTACCTGGTTTAAGTAAGAGAATAATGGATGCTTCAGTCAGTGTTTGGGGGAGTGAGCCACGTGACAGCGAGTCATTAAACATGTCCAGTAAAATTTTTGAAAGTTTGTTAGAAAATTTTTAAAAAAACTCAACAGAGTAGCGGTCCGGGCCAGGTGTCTTGCCACTTTGCATTGCCATTATTGCTTTACTGATTTCTTTTTCCTGTAAAGGGAGTTCAGTCTCTGTCCGATGTGCTAAATTTACTGTGGGGCACTGCACATTGTCAAAAAAGTTATCCATTTCAGTACAGTCATTCGTTATTTCAGATGTGTAAAGACTTGAATAAAATGAGGTGAATATTCCATTTATTTCTTTAGGTTCCGTGGTTAACTCTCCGTTTGGTTTTCTGATTTGTGGGATTTGTTGAGTGGCTGATTGACATTTAAGTTGGTGCGCTAAAAGACGACCTGTTTTCTCACCATACTCATAGACAAAGCCACGAGATTTTTTGCAGGAGTTGCTCTGTCTTCTGAGTTGATAATAAGTTATACTGAGTTTGGAGGTCAAGCTTTTTTTTATAAAGTTCAGGGGAAGGGGAGATAGAATATTGAGCATCCACTGTGTTTATGGACTTGACTAGGTCATCCTGTTTACTTCTTCTCATCTTATTAGTTTTAGCTGAATAAGCTATAATTTCCCCTCTGATTACTACCTTAAGTGTTTCCCAAAGCAGACTTGGTGAAATATCATCTTTCTTATTGAACTCAATAAATTCATCATTTTTTTTAGATATCAATTCACAAATTTTTTTATCAGATAATAAAGTATTGTCCAGCCTCCAAGGGGGATGTTCTTTGACATTATGAGAGAATGAAAGATCTTATAATAAAGGTGCATGGTCAGATTCTACTATGGCTGAATAGTCAACTTTTGTGACTTGTGAAAGAAGGGCTCTATCAATAAAGAAATAATCTAGTCTACTGTAAGAGTGGTGTACTGGAGAAAAAAAGGAAAAAGTCTGCTTCTGTGGGAATAAAGATCTCCAGGGATCAACACTACCTATTCTATCCATTAGAAAGCAAAGTGACTTGGCCACTTTTGAGAGATTTAAAGATTTTGAGTTGGAGCGATCTAATGCTGGATTGATAGCACAATTCAAATCACCACCAAAGATCAAATGATGAGAATTTAAATCTGGAATCACTGACACAATTTCCCCCATAAAGTTTTCATCGTCCCAATTTGGTGCGTACACGCTAATCAAAATCACAGGTTGGTGAAAAAGCAATCCTGAAACCATAATATAGCGTCCTTGTGGATCTGAGTTAACTTTGTTTACTTTAAACTGAACCCTTTTGTGTATTAATATGGATGCTCCCCGCGTTCTTGAATTTAAATTCGAATGGAAGACCTGACCCACCCAATTTTTCCTTAGTCTAATGTGGTCTTTAATCAACAAATGAGTTTCCTGAAGAAATGCAATTTCACATTTCAAATATTTGAGGTGGTTGAATATTCTTGCCCTTTTAACTGGCCCATTTAGAGCCCTCACATTCCATGTAATAAATCGAACATCAGTCTTTGCTGTGCTAGAGCTATTATCCATATCAGGGTGAGTAAAATAATGAAGAAAAAAAATAGAATTACAGGATTAAAATGGCATTAACAATACATGTAATATGGTTGGTAACCTCACCAATACAGACAAAAAAGAGGGTAAGCTTAAAGAGTAGAGGAGTGTCCTTTCCCATAACCCAGTCCCATAACCCTAACAACAACAGAGTAAAACTTAAAGCTATGCCTATACTCGTACCTCTCGCAGAGGCAAGCTGCAGTCTAAACACTATCAACAATTACTTCTGATTGGACACTTCTATATAACTCTATACAAGAAGGCTCCCAGTCCCTGTGGTTTAAAGTATATATCACACAGGAAAAAAAATAATGTAATGACAACAGTGCAAGCTATTAAATATTAAAGAAAGAAAGGGGATTAATGCTTGCAGTTGGAAAGTTGCAGAAGAAAAAAAAACCAAATAAATAAATAAAAATAATAATAATAATCCAAGTAAGCATGCAAGCTAAAGAGTACGAAAGTGCATACTGTTTGGACTATAAACATTTGTTAACATAACATAGTTTAACCCAGTGTTAAACACCCATGATTGTCCGTACCTTAGATCCAGTTAGATGACAGAGTTCACAAAAGAACACATTTTCCTGGCTGGGTGGATGTGAAGTTGTAACACTGATGCAAAGTTCGACATGAACAGCCTGAACGTTCATTCTTTACCAAACTCCAGGTCGTAAAATTTCTGAGCTTCATCAGGTGAATCAAAGGTGTGCACGTCGTCCCCGTGGATCACGCGCAGACGAGCAGGGTACAACAACTGGAATCGGACACGTTTCCGGTACAAGGATTGTTTTATTCCTTTGTATGCAGCCCGTTTCCTTGCCAGTGCCGTGCTGAGGTCTTGGTATATCCTTATAGTAGCTCCGTGGTAGTTCATTTCGTGATTTCTGGCCCATCGCAGCGCTGCCTCCTTCTGCTGGAAGCGGGTGAAGCAGACCAGAAAGGTGCGCGGAGATTTTCTCTGACCAGACCGGGAAGTTGGGGTTCGGTGGGCTCTCTCCAGCTCTGGGGGTGCAGAGAAGACTTCAGGTCCCATTATATGCATCAGCACGTCCGACATATATTTAACGCGGTCTTTGCCGTCCTCGCTGCCTTCCGGGATGTTCAGGACACAGAGATTATTCCTACGTGAACGGTTCTCGAGGTGGTCGAGTCGGTCCAAGAGATCTTGGTTGTGGGACTTGAGAGTTTTAATGGTGGACTCCACTTCAGTTACACGTTCAAAGTTCTCACCTGCCACAGATTCAACCGATGTAAGGCGTGTCTGAAAAGAAGTCACCGTGGCCTGTACTGAATCCAGCGAAGCTTGATGAGGCTTTATAGATTCTTGAATCAGGAAAGACACATCTTCTCTGAGCATAGCCCTCTGTTCTTCAAATTGTGCATCAAGCTGAGCCATGGAGATGTGAGCAGTAGTTACGGCTGCTTCTGGTGATTTCGCTGTCAGTGGCAGAGTGTTGTTAGCAGCCAACGATGCTAGCTTGCCTGCTGCACTAGTAGCTGCACACATTGCTAGAGTTTGAACGGCGCTGGCTTGTTTGTTGACTTTTATGTTACTCATCTTGCATCAATAGCTTTACACCAAGTCCTCACAAAGCAGTATTACTGATAGATCGACTAAATAGAGTGATAAAAAAGGAATAGGTCATCGAGTGAGCTGGGAGCCTTCTCTTGCGTGCCCTCCTCCTTACATGCCAAACCGGAAGCCACTTTCAACTTTTAATAGTAATTTTTATCTGTACAGCGCTTTTACTTAGAGAAAGACGCTTTACAGAAGCGTTTAAAAACGCAGTGAACAATCAATTGATTGAATACGATTTTCAACACGTCATCAATCAATACACTGTAATGCAGTGCTTATTGTAATGAAATGTCAAACTGATGAATACATAATTGTCCCCAGCACTTTTCAAACCACACTCAAAATTATGGTTATTGTCCCCAGCACTTTTAAAAACAAACTGACGCCCTTGCTTGTAGGTCATGCCTAACTGCTTCAAGTTCCTCAACAAGTACGGTTTTCAACTCCGACCTGAGCAGCAAAACAATGTCCTTTTGGTAAACGGTAAATGGACTTGAGCTTATATAGCGCCTTTCTAGTCTTTTTGACTACTCAAAGCTGCTTTACACCGCAGGTCACACTTACCCATTCACACCCATTTGCTCTCACATTCACTCACTGATGGTTCAGAGTTTCTATGGTAGTTATCCATCAGTATCAGCTAACACTTTCACGCCCTTTCATGCCCATTTACACGCCACTGACGCAGCAGTGGGAGCAACTTGGGGTTAAGTGTCTTGCTCAAGGACACATCACCATGTGTCGCCCAGAGCTGGGCTTGAACCTGCAACCCCCCGATCACTGACCAAGCGCACTATCCAGCTGCGCCACCGACGCCCTTTTTCAAGGAGTGAAGTATTTCAGCTTTCACGTCTGCCATGTTCACCTGGTTGTCAGGTTGGGGAGAGACCCTTCCGCTAGCATCAGGTGAGGTACTCGAGGTCGAGGCTTTAGGCCCGGTGGTAGAGGATCCTCCGGTGAATTTGTATTTTTGTAAGTAGTGCAGCAACTACGGAGCAGTAATGCAACCGAATGACAAGCAGAAGCCTCAGAACAGTATATGAATGTCTTTTGTGGGCATGAAGTGCCTATTTATAACTTAGAAATTTAAGTTTCAGCAGAGCCTACTCCATTGCCTGCTCGTTAGCGTATTTGAACATGGGCCGCCGGAGGGAGAGTCAGCAACTGTGCCGCTAAAAATATATATATGTTAAATGTTATGGAAATTGTGGCTTTGTTGGATTTCAGTAGGAAGTGAAATAAACATTTCAGCTCCCAAAAAAAAAGAATGTTCTGGCTATTATTTGTGCATTCAGGCTTTAAAGGGTTAAATTATGAAGTGCAATTGAATATGCATAATTAGCCTAGATTACATTTTCCTTAAGTAACTGAAAAATGTTTTGGCATCAATTTGTAGGCTACAAGTCCACAACACTATGAACTATTCAGTATAAAAGCATCTGACTTGAAAATTAATGTAAACACAGGTGATTTTCATTGGAGGACAATAAGGAGTGGACATTAACGGTCAGAATGTCATTAAAAACTTGATCTGTTCAAGTTAACATCTAGGTCAAAGTTGTCACTACTTCATTTTTAAATCAACAAATGTATACTTGAACATCAAACTCAAAGTAATAATAGCCTACATACATGAATTTGTAAATCTGGACAGGAATATCTGAGTAGAGAAATGTAAAATAGTGTAATATTTGAGTGTAGTCTGGTTTATTCTAATGGGTATAATCTGACATACTCTGATAATGTTTGTCCTCTTAGGGCCTCCATACACTGAAGATATTTTTGCCACATTTTGACCAGATTAATACACCGTCCACTGAAAACAGCTCTGAGACCCACAATGGGCCTCCACCTACAGGTTGAGAACCGCTCAACTAGTAGACTGTGTTTGAAGCTTGATCCTTTAAAGGTTGTTCTGATATCATGGAGAATAAGTGATGGAGGATCCCTCAGGATGAATTTATTGTTTAGAAAACAGTGAGTGAGTGAAAACAAGAGCTGGACTGATGAAGAATGTAGAGTTTTGATTAATGAAAGGCTGACTCGTCAGTTTTTGAAGTCTTTCGTTCACTTAAACCGGGCACATGAGCTGTCAAGACACCGTGTGAATGATAAAATCACACAGAGTGACTGATGATCCCTCACTGTCCCTGCGATGTGCGTCTATCTGCGTCTTTACGCTCACCGGCAGACGGAGGAGCGCACACACACACACACACTGAGAGAAAGTGAAAGTCACACAAGCATGCTGCTATACGTATCCTTGCGCATTTTGTTGAGGTTATATGGTATTTCGGGGCGATTTCTAGTGGGTATATGGCGTATACCTGCGTATGCAGCCAGAGTCTGGCGGACTGTAGAGCAGACTCCGCGCAGAATGTCCGCGGGTGTCAGAGCTGTCATAGTCGAGCGCACTGCAGCGTAGTATTTTCTTGTGAAATGAATGTGAAAGCCTACATTTCCCACTAACCTTGCGCATTGTTTTCCATTTCTCTGTCATGACGCTGTACACTGAGGACTAGGAAGAGGAGCTGCTCCGCCTGCTGACTTTGCAAAGCACTAACATGAAGAGGCGGAGGCAGTGTGACATTTAATGTGGGTCGATGATAAATCTGGGGACTTCCGGGTATACGACCTAATGCTGTGCCAAAACCGTGATAGCTATCAAAAAAAGGACTGCACCGTGAGCATCACAAGAATCAGCTGAAACGATTGATGTAAGCTTCGTGTCTGTACTGTAGAAAATGTTGACACGAGAGGAGTTTAAAAACGGGATTGAAAGTGAAGCTGTCGGCGTACACCAGCCTACATTTCCCACAATCCTTTGTGCATGTCTGTGTCATTAGGCTGTACAGTGAGGACGAAGGCCAGCTGACTTTGCAAAGCAGTAACATGAAAAAACAGAGCTGGAGTCACATTTAATATCGATGTGAAAATACATGGCGAGCAGTGTTTTGTGTGACAGCAGTGCTTGGAGCGGACTCGGCGCTGTCGTATGGTGTCGGCGTACATCAGCCTACATTTCCCAGAATCCTTTTCGCATGTCTGTGTCATGACGCTGTACACTGAGAAGATGAGCAGACGAAGGTGGTGATACGCCAATGAAATGTGTGGGTCTGACGAGCAATGCGTGACAGCTGGCAGGCGTGAATTTTTGAGGGCTAAAATGGCAAAGACTGTAATGAGTAGCATGCGTGTTTATGTATGTTCTGAAATATGCATGATAGTATAAAAACAGTCTACAACAAGAATTGAACCCTAGTCTCCGGATAAATTGAAAACTGTGCTAACCGCCCAGCCAACAGCTCAGACAATTTACAATGACACACCCACCCATAGTGTAACAGGCTATGTGAGGATGCTGTAAGCTTGTACAGAGCGGTGAAGTTAAGCTGGGTACTTCCGGGTATACGGGCTAATGCTGTGCCAAAACCGTGATAGCTATCAAAAAAAGGACTGCATCGTGAGCATCCCAAGAATCTCCTGAAAAGATTGATGTAGGTTTCATGTCTGTACTGTAGAAAATGTTGACACGAGAGCAGTTTAAAAACGGGCTTCAAAGTGAAGCGATGAACTCTCTGGGGAAGAAAATTTCAATTGGAGCAGACGGAGGACTTTGCGGGATACCCGTGGCTCTGAAGCTCACTGAGACAAAACGATGTCAATGTCGAGGTTGAAACAAATTTCAGCTGAAAGAGGAGAAGTGTACCTTTATTTTGATATATAAATCATATCTGTGGAACAAAGTTTGAATCTTTTATTGCAGTTTATCCGCCAGAAATTTTGGAATTTTTAGGCGAAACTCACGCTCTAACAGGACACGCGACACGCTCTAAGAACAGAGAAATCCTCCAAGCTTAGTGTTACTTAAACAGTGATATCTCAAAAACTGTAGAAGGTAGCAAAAAGATGAACACATGTAAAAATAGTTGAGAGATCAGTGAATCTGTGAAAGCAAGAATGAAGTCTGTAGGTGGAAGTATGCCGAAGCTGTACAGCCTGAAAGTTCAAGCACTTTTCAGCAGACCTGCAAAAATCTCCCATTGACTTCAATGCAAAAAATCTGCAGAAAATCATTTTTACTGTAAAAACTGTAACAGTTAAACATGTGAAAAATACAAGCCCAAATCTCCTGAACATGCTGCACTGCTCAATTTTTTTCTGTGAAAATCTGTGCAAATTTGAAAGCTGTGAAAAGGTCCAAATAGTTGAGGGAAGAATAAGAATAAGAAGAAGAACTAGAAAAATTGCATTTCCTTGCAGCAAATGCGTTGAAATGCTGAGTCTGAATGCTGGAACTGTGAAATGAAATGGCTAAAAGCTATGCAAACAAAGCTGAAAATGTGAAAATGTGACATGAAATAGTTGGAAGCAGTGAAGCACAGCTGCAAATGTGGGAAATGTGTCATAAAAATGGTTACAGTTGTGAAAGAAAGCTGAAAATGAATAAATGAGAAAGGAAATTGCAGAAAGCTGTAGAAATGTTTTGCCACAATGAAGAAATTGTAATCTATGATTAAAAGAGTGAAATTTGTTAGGACTAAAATGACAAAAATGGTAATCAGTAGCAGAAGTGTGAAATATGTTATCAAATTTGCATTGTAAAGACAGGAAAAGTCTGTGTTGGACACACAGTTGAAAAGTACAACTGCCTTCACCAGAATTTGAACCTGGGCCGCCGGAGGGAGAGTCAGCAACTTTGCCGCTAAAAATATATATACGTGAAATGTTATGGAAATTGTGATTTTGTTGGATTTCAGTAGGAAGTGAAATAAACATTTCAGCTCCAAAAAAATGAATGTTCTGGCTATTACCTGTGCATTCGGGCTTTAAAGGGTTAAAGGATAAGTTCGGTTTCTACAGCTTTTACATAGTTTATAGAATGAAGTAGAACAATATTCTCACCCAGAAGGCTTTCCTGATCCAAACAGTGCTTCGGGAGATATTTAGATCCAAAATCGAGCGGCGGACATCAATAAAATGGTAGCAGACGGGGCATGTATAGCCACTCCTTAAACTGCATTAATCGTCCAAAAACTCATTAGTTTCACCAACATTTCATCATGGTCCGCTCGCGCTACTCCTCCACGACAGTCCGGTGTCACTCCATCCATGTTTTTGTGACTGTGCTGACCTCTGAACTGAAAAGTTTCTTTCCGGTTGCGCGCATGCGCAGTACGGCTCATTGTTTCAGCGGCGAGCGGTGGCTACACAATAACTTTCTTCTTCCAGTTTTGTGGAAAATGGACGAATATCTATCAGATGAAGATGTTGTGGACGAGAACTTTGAATATGATGGGTGTCCTTACAGTTTCGAGCCAGAGTATACAGATGAGGAGCTCATCGAAAGGAGGACGCGGAGGCAAGAAACTTTTCAGTTCAGAGGTCAGCACAGTCACAAAAACATGGATGGAGTGACACCGGACTGTCGTGGAGGAGTAGCGCGAGCGGACCATGATGAAATGTTGGTGAAACTTATGAGTTTTTGGACGATTAATGCAGTTTTAGGAGCGGCGCTATACATGCCCTGTCTGCTACCATTTATACGGATGTCCGCCGCTCGATTTTGGATCTAAATATCTCCCGGTGATATGGTTTGGATCAGGAAAGCCTTCTGGGTGAGTATATTGTTCTACTTCATTCTATAAACTATGTGAAAGCTGTAGAAACCGAACTTATCCTTTAAATTATGAAGTGCAACTGAATATGCATAATAAGCCTATAATACATTTCCTTTAGTAACTAAAAAATGTTTTGGCATCAATTTGTAGGCTACAAGTCCACAACACTATGAACTATCCAGTATAAAAGCATCTGACTTGAACATTAATGTAAACACAGGTGATTTTCATTGGAGGACAATAAGGAGTGGACATTAACGGTCAGAATGTCATTAGAAACTTTATCTGCTCAAGTTAACATCTAAATCAAAGTTATCACTACTTCATTTTTAAATCAACAAATCTATATTGAACATCACACTCAAAGTAATAATAGCCTACATACATGAATTTGTAAATCTCGACAGGAATATCTGAGTAGAGAAATGTAAAACAGTGTAATATTTGTGTGTAGTCTGGTTTATTCTAGTGGGTATAATCTGACATACTCTGATGATGTTTGTTCTCTTAGGGCCTCCATACACTGAATACATTTATACCACAATTTGACCAGATTAATACTCCTTCCACTGAAAACAGCTCTGAGACCCACAATGGGCCTCCACCTACAGGTTGGGAACCGCTCCACTAGTAGACTGTATTTGAAGCTTGATCCTTCAAAGATTGTTCTGATATCATGGAGAATAAGTGATGGAGGATCCCTCAGGATGAATTTATTATTTAGAAAACAGTGAGTGAGTGAAAACAAGAGCTAGACTGATGAAGAATGTAGAGTTTTGATTAATGAAGGCTGACTCGTCAGTTTTTGAAGTCTTTCGTTCACTTAAACTGGGCACATGAGCTGTCAAGACACCGTGTGAATGATAAAATCACACAGAGTGACTGATGATCCCTCACTGTCCCTGCGATGTGCGTCTATCTGCGTCTTTACGCTCACCGGCAGACGGAGGAGCGCACACACACACACACGCTGAGAGAAAGTGAAAGTCACACAAGCATGCTGCGATAGGTATCCTTGCGCATTTTGTCGCGGTTATATGGTATTTCGGGGCGATTTCTAGTGGGTATATGGCGTATACCTGCGTATGCAGCCAGAGTCTGGCGGACTGTAGAGCAGACTCCGCGCAGAATGTCCGCGGGCGTCAGAGCTGTCATAGTCGAGCGCACTGCAGCGTAGTATTTTCTTGTGAAATGAATGTGAAAGCCTAAGAACGCTCTAAGAACAGAGAAATCCTCCAAACTTACTTTTGCTTAAACGGTGATATCTCAAAAACTGTAGAAGACAGCAAAAAGCTGAACACATGTAAAAATAGTTGAGAGATCAGTGAATCTGTGAAAGCAAGAATGAAGTCTGTAGGTGGAAGTATGCCGAAGCTGTACAGCCGGAAAGTTCAAGCACTTTTCAGCAGACCTGCAAAAATCTCCCATTGACTTCAATGCAAAATATCTGCAGAAAATCATTTTTACTGTAAAAACTGTAACAGTTACACATGTGAAAAATACAAGCGCAAATCTCATCAACATGCTGCACTGCTCAATTTTTTTCTGTGAAAATCTGTGCAAATTTGCAAAAATACGGGCTAATGCTGTGCCAAAACCGTGGTAGCTATCAAAAAAAGGACTGCACCGTGAGCATCCCAAGAATCTCCTGAAAAGATTGATGTAAGTTTCATGTCTGTACTGCAGAAAATGTTGACACGAGAGCAGTTTAAAAACGGGCTTGAAAGTGAAGCGATGAGCTCTCTGGGGAAGAAAATGTCAATTGGAGCAGACGGAGGACTTTGCGGGATACCCGTGGCTCTGAAGCTCACTGAGACAAAACGATGTCAATGTCGAAGTTGAAACGAATTTCAGCTGAAAGAGGAGAAGTGTAGCTTTATTTTGATATATAAATCATATCTGTGGAACAAAGTTTGAATCTTTTATTGCAGTTTTTCGGCTACCAATTTTGGAATCTTTAGACGAAGCTCACGCTCTAACAGGTCACGTGACACGCTCTAAGAACAGAGAAATCCTCCAAACTTACTGTTGCTTAAACGGTGATATCTCAAAAATTGTAGAAGACAGTAAAAAGCTGAACACATGTTAAAATACTTGAGAGATCAGTGAATCTGTGAAAGCAAGAATGAAGTCTGTAGGTGGAAGTATGCCGAAGCTGTACAGACTGAAAGTTGAAGCACTTTTCAGCAGAACTGCATAAATCTCCCATTCATTTCAATGGGAAAATATCTGCAGAAAATCATTTTTACTGTAAAAACTGTAACAGTTGAACATGTGAAAAATACAAGCGCAAATCTCATCAACATGCTGCGCTGCTCAATTTTTTTCTGTGAAAATCTGTGCAAATTTGAATGCTGTGGAAAGGTCCAAATGGTTGAGGGAAGAATAAGATGAAGAAGAAGAATAAAGTCGGATAACAATATGTTGAAATGCTGACTCAGCATTTCAACATCATGAAATAAAAAATAAAATAGAGTACGATTCAAAACACTGACATTTTCTTATTGCGTATGCATTTACAGCTCTGGAGAAAAAATAAGGTAACAAAAAGTTTAAAAATCACTGTGGGGATATAAATATAATATTACAATATAAAATAAAATAATAGTAATTTTTTTCCAGAGATACTTTTGTGTAGAGTGAAGGAGGCTGGCATATCTTGCTTTTTGCATGTGGCTTTTTTTCATGGGTATATAAGTTATTACCTGTCGTTCTCTAAACTCCTTATGCAGTCTGGGTGCTTGTCCTTCATTGTTTTGCCCAGTTGGAAGTGTTTCCACTCTTGACCAGACATGTTTTGTAACACCGTTTGCACGGTGGTGCTTCGGTGTTGATGGCTTCACCATGCTCATTTGTTTTACAGCCAAAGTAATTGTACACCTGGTTTATCTATGAGTTGCGGCGTGGTGAAGGTTGCAGCAGCTGCCATTCTCTCTCCGCTCCTCTCTCTCTCTCACTTTCTCTCACTTTCTCTCCTTTATAACTCTATCGACAGTGAGTTGGAGCAGTTACGTTTGCTGCTCCACGCTGCTCGCTCATAGCCTTGCAGAGCAGACGGAAAGGCCTGATTCATTGTCTGAAATCCTGTACATCGTGTTTCAGAAGCAGATATATGGAACTGTCCGGTTGGCGTGTCAGGTTAGCTCGCTCACTTGCTTGATGCTCGCCTGCTTGCTCCGGCTCACTCGCCTCTGCACAAATTACAGTGCGGTGATGTCACATGGCGACGTTTAAAATCATCCAAGTACAGTATAGTACCATTTTAAATGCCTCAGTACCCCGATACCAATTTAGTACCGGTATACCGAACAAGCCTACTCTGAATGGATGGATGTTATTATTTGTTGGTAGTGCAAGCCCTGAATGGATTTATGTAAGTCCTTGATAGGCTGTGCAAGACCTGGATGGGTTGATATAAGTCTTTGATAGACTGTGCGAGTCCGAACATATTGATGTAAGTTTTTGATAGACTGTGGGACCCTGGAATGGATTGATGCAAGTCTTTGATAGACTGTGCGACCCCTGAGTTGATCAGTGTTAGTCTTTGTTAGACTATGCAAGTCTGAATGGATCAATGTTAATCTTTGATAAACTTGAGTTGTTTTCCAGATATCCTGATCAGTTATCTAACAATGGTTAGCATAGTTTTGATAATGATTGTTTTGTTGCTATTTACATCCAGACCAGGTTTCTCCGTGAGCTACGCTTTGACGCTCAGGCTCTAACCTATGCCCCTCCCTCTCTCTGACTCCTCCCACTCTCTCCTTTTAACCCCTTTGTGTCCGTCCCCCCCCCAGCACGCCCCCCGCTGAGGCCCGTGGTTATGGTTTTGGAGGGCAGCTCGGAGGCGTTGTGTCCCCCCCCATCTCTGGAGCTGAGGCCGTCCTGTAATAAAAGCCAGCCCTCCCCCCCGCTGGGCTCCAGCTCAACGCCACACAACGGAGATTTCCTTGATGACAAGGAGCCCGTCAAGTACGGGGAGCTCATCGTTTTAGGGTAAGAAACAAATGCTAATGATCGTTAAAACTGATCAGTGAGTTTATTAGATGATTCAGGAGACAAGAGACTGTATTGTATCGATTGCATTTTGCAGACATAATGGCGCCCTGTCTAATGGAGATAAGGGGCGGAGAAGAAGTCGTTTGGCACTCTATAAACGACCTAAAGCTAATGGGGTCAGACCGGATGTCATCCACAATGTATCCACCCCCCTGGTGTCCAAGGTGGGTCACTGAACTGGGCGGGGGTGGGGTGGTTAGCATATAACATGCTAAATGCTAACAGCAGGATTACCTGTTTCAGGCCCTCAGCAACAAGAGTCAGCACAGCATCTCCTACACGCTGTCCAGGAGCCACTCCGTCATCGTGGAGTACACACACGACACGCACACGGACATGTTCCAGGTGAGACATGCACATGGACATGCTCCAGGTGAGACACGCACACGGACATGTTCCATGTGAGACATGCACACGGACAAGTTCCAGGTGGGATCTCTAACTACAGAGGGAGGACTTTATCAGTTGAGCAAAGAGCCAAAGGTCCCGAAACCTAACTCTGATGACAGAGGGGAGTCTGATCCACCAAGAACACAGAAGGACCCTCCTGTTTCTAACCCTGATGGTCATAGGCTTCATCATTAGTGTGAGGAGGATAGATGGTGATTCTATCATGTATTTCAGAGTCCCTTTAGAAGTCTTTCATTGTAGACCTCAGTTACAGGAGGACCAGAGCCTGTCTTTGCTGTGAGCTGGTAGTCCAGTCTCTTATCAGGGTACAGGAGGACCAGGTCCTGTCCTTGCTGTGAGCTGGTAGTCCAGTCCTTTATCAGGGTACATGAGGACCAGGTTCTGTCTTTGCTGTGAGATGGTAGTCCAGTCCTTTATCAGGGTACATGAGGACTAGGTCCTGTCTTTGCTGTGAGCTGGTAGTCCAGTCCTTCATCAGGCAGAAGAGGACAGGGTCCTGTCTTTGCTGTGAGATTGTATTCCAGTCTCATATCAGGGTACAGGAGGACCAGGTCCTGTCTTTGCTGTGAGCTGGTAGTCCAGTCCCTTATCAGGCACAGGAGGACCAGGGCCTGTCTCTACTGTGAGCTGGTAGTCCAGTCTCTTATCAGGGTACAGGAGGACCAGGTCCTGTCTTTGCTGTGAGCTGGTAGTCCAGTCCTTTATCAGGGTACATGAGGACCAGGTTCTGTCTTTGCTGTGAGATGGTAGTCCAGTCCTTTATCAGGGTACATGAGGACTAGGTCCTGTCTTTGCTGTGAGCTGGTAGTCCAGTCCTTCATCAGGCAGAAGAGGACAGGGTCCTGTCTTTGCTGTGAGATTGTAGTCCAGTCTCATATCAGGGTACAGGAGGACCAGGTCCTGTCTTTGCAGTGAGGTGGTAGTCCAGTCTCTTATCAGGCACAGGAGGACCAGGTCCTGTCTTTACTGTGAGATTGTAGTCCAATCCCTTATCAGGCACAGGAGGACCAGGTCTTGTCTTTGCTGTGAGATTGTAGTCCAGTCCCTTATCAGGCAGAGGAGGACCAGGTCCCGTCTTTGCTGTGAGTTGGTAGTCCAGTCCCCCATTAGGCACAGGAGGACCAGGTCCTGTCTTTGCTGTGAGATGGTAGTCCAGTCTCATATCAGGGTACAGGAGGACCAGGTCTTGTCTTTGCAGTGAGGTGGTAGTCCAGCCCCTTATCAGGCACAGGAGGACCAGGTCCTGTCTTTGCAGTGAGGTGGTAGTCCAGTCCCTTATCAGGCACAGGAGGACCAGGGCCTGTCTTTACTGTGAGATTGTAGACCAATCCCTTATCAGGCACAGGAGGACCAGGTCCTGTCTTTGCTTTGAGATTGTAGTCCAGTCCCTTATCAGGCACAGGAGGACCAGGTCCTGTCTTTGCTGTGAGATTGTAGACCAATCCCTTATCAGGCACAGGAGGACCAGGTCCTGTCTTTGCTGTGAGATTGTAGTCCAGTCCCTTATCAGGCACAGGAGGACCAGGTCCCGTCTTTGCTGGGAGGTGGTAGTCCAGTCCCCCATCAGGCACAGGAGGACCAGGTCTTGTCTTTGCTATTAGGTGGTAGTCCTGTCCCTTACCTCCTGGGGGATGTTGGTCTCTGGTTGATACCGAGATTTTCTTTTTCTTGTCTTTCACTCTATGAAAACATGTATGAACTTAAATCATCTTGTCCTCTTTCTCTTCTTTCCCAAAGATTGGTCGATCCACAGAGAGCATGATTGACTTTGTTGTCACAGATACGACAGGAAGCAGCGGCAGTGGGGGCGGAGGGGCTGCAGGTGAGGGAGGGGGCGGAGCTCAGAGCACCATCTCTCGCTACGCCTGTCGCATCATGTGTGAGCGCAGCGCCCCCTACACCGCCCGGATCTACGCTGCTGGCTTCGACTCCTCGAAGAACATCTTCCTGGGGGTGAGTGTGGGGGGTTGGGGTCTGGGTTTGTTGAGCTAATCAGCAGCTCACCAAACCCTGACCCTACATCAGGTCATAGAAAAGACAAACACAGAACTTCTCTTTATTATTTTTTAGGTAAATGTTTTGGTTTTGTGCTTTTTTTTTAAGTTTTAGCTGTTAGAAAGTGAAAAGGGTTGAACACTAGGAGGACAGGGTTGAACACTAGAGGACAAGGTTGGACTTTAGAGGACAGGGTTGGACTCTAGGAGGATTGACGGGGTTTGGGGCATTGAATGTGAGAAAGGAGACACATTTGAGACTTGAACCCCAGGGGCCCGGGTATAAAAAACAACAGATTGTGAACACGAGGCAGCGAACAGAACCACTCATTACCAGTCCCTCCTATAAATCAACATGTGGACTGAACAGAGACTTCGGGTTCTTTATGGACATTTAGGTCAATTAAAAAGCTGTTAAAGACAGCAGGTAGCCTCATGGTGACCTCAGCTGAGCAGTGACTTAAGTCCGTCAACCAGGCCAGTCCATGGTGGTCTCTGTGCATCCTGAGATGCTTTCTCAGAGCATCAGAAGTTAGATTTGACTAAAAGTAGGTCTATTTATTGGTAATTAAAGTCTCAAACAGCCATCTGATTGGTCCAAAGATGAGTCAGAGCTGATTAATTAAGATATTTGATTGTTAATTAAAGTCTCAAACAGTCATCTGATTGGTCCAAAGATGATTCAGAGCTGATAATTATAAGATATTTTATTGGTGATTAAAGTCTCAAACATTCGTCTGATTGGTCCAAAGATGACTCAGAGCTAGGGATGAGCAGATTAAGCGATATGTATAAATAAGTGGTTCACCTATTATGAGTGCACCAGTAGAGCAGCTGAGAATGAATGCAATTTGGAAGCATATTGAGATGCATCGGTTCTTAAATATTTTTATCGATACAATCCGATCCATTTAATACACAATTTGTATTTCTACATTTATTAACAAGTGTTACCAACTCATTGTAGTAGCATTATTTATCCGACCCACATAACGTAAGCAACGGACTTGCATATGTGTATACTACAAATTTAAGTATCAGCTCTGCGGATGCACTGTGATAATTGCGCTGCAGATGAATACAGCGCCTTGCAAAAGTATTCACCCCCCTTAGGAATTTTTCACGTTTTAATACCTCACAACCTGGAATTAAAATGTATTGTTTGAGCATTTGCATCATTTCATGTAAAGAACATGCCAACAACTTTGAAGATGTGAACATTTTTTTTATTGTGAAGCAAACAACAAAAAGGCCAAAAAACAAAAAACTTCAGCGTGCATAATTTTTCACCTCCCTGAAGTCAGTACTTTGTAGAGCCACCTTTTGCAGCAATTACAGATGTAAGTCTCTTCTGAAAAGTCTCTATGAGCTTGCCACATCTTGCAACTGCGATTTTTGCCCATTCCTCATGGCAAAACTTCTCCAGCTCCTCCAAGTTGGATGGTTTCCGCTTGTGAATGGCAGTCTTCAAGTCAAACCAGAGATTTTCAATTGGATTTCACATTTAACTTCTTCTCCTTAAACCATTCAAGCTTAGCTTTAGCAGTATGCTTCGGGTCATTGTCCTGCTGGAAGGTGAACATCGGTTCCAGTCGCAAATCACAGGCAGACTGAAACAGGTTTTGCTCCAGAATGTCCCTGTATTTAGCACCATCCATCTTTCCCTCTATGCGGACCATTTTCCTAGTCCCTGCTGCTGCAAAACATCCCCACAGCATGATGCTGCCACCACCATGTTTCACCGTGGGGACGGTGTTCTTGGGGTGATGGGATGTGTTGGGTTGCCGGCAGACATTGCATTTCCCTTTGTGGCCAAAAAGTTCAATTCTAGTCTCATCTGACCAGATCACCTTCCGCCATACATTTAGGGGGTCGACCACATGCTTTTTGGCAAACTCAAAACGTGCCTTCTTATTTTTAACACTAAGTAAAGGCTTTTTTCTGGCCACTCTTCCATAAAGCCCAGCTCTATGGAGTGTAAGGCTTATTGTGGTTATATGGACAGACACACCAGTGTTTGCTGTGGAACTCTGCAGCTCCTTCAGGGTTACCTTTGGTCTCTCTGTTGCCTCTCTGATCAATGTCCTCTTTGCCTGGTCTGTGAGTTTTGGTGGTTGGCCCTGTCTTGGCAGTTTTGTTGTGGTCCCGTGTTGTTTCCATTTGGCGATTATGGATTTGATGGTGCTCCGGGGAACATCAAAGATGTAGATATTTTCTTATAACCCAGTCCGGACTTGTATCTCTCTATAACTTTGTCCCTGACTTGTTTGGAGAGCTCCTTGGTCTTAATGATGTGATGCTTCTTGCTAAGTGGAGTTGCAGCCCATTGGGGCCTCTCAGAAAAGGTGTGTTTATACTGACATGTCATGTGACACTTAGATTGAACACAGGTGGACTCCATTTAACTAATTCTGTGACTTGTGAAGGTAATAGATTGCACCAGCACTTTTTAAGGGGCTTCATAGCAAAGGGGGTGAATACATGCCAATTTTCACTTTTTTATTTCTTAAAATTATTCTTTTATATGTATTTTTCTCATTTCACTTCACCAATTTAGATTAATTTGTGCAGATCCATCACATGAAATATTCAGATGAAAAACATTTAAATTACAGGTTGGAATCTAAGAAAATAGATAAAAAGCAAAGGGGGGTGAATACTTTTGCAAGGCGCTCTACGTGTAGTCAGGGGAGCGTGAGGAGAAGGGATGCAACGATTATAGATTTTGATTGTACGATTATAGTCTGAGGAATAATCACGGTTTCACAATTATCATGATTATTATACATTATTTAATTTCACAACACTACTAATGAACTAATGTGTAAAATCACATGAACATTCTTTAGAGATTGTAATGTGCTACTTATTGCTGTCAGAAATAACAGAGTAATCAAATAACACAGTACAAAATAATAAATAAAGATAAACAAAAATTCTAACTCTCCCTTTTGAAATTAAATAAAGTGACCTCTGCTCTGTAAACATCCATGTCAGTATTTCCCTTTTGAAATAAAATAAAGTGTCTGTCTGTTTGGAATTAAATAGAAGCTACATATTAGCTATGTATTTCCCTTTAAAACAAAACTGCTCTGTAAACATCCATGTAAATATTTGAAATAAAGTATTTTAAGTATTATTATTAATACAAGACTAAGATTAACTTCATTGATCCCCCAGGAGAAAATGTTATTCGTGTGTGTAACTAACTTCAGTGTTATTGTCATCCATGCTGATTTTTAAATTCATTTCTAATAATCTAATCTAATCTACTCTTTTAATAATCTTCAATAATTAATCTAATTTTACATGTGGTCTGATTAAATCCTGTCTATTATGATTATTATTATTTGTTTGTTTGAAGTTTTATAATGATATAATGATAATAATAATGGATTACATTTATATAGCGCTTTATCATTGACTGACACTCAAAGTGCTTCACAAGTTTTAGTAAAAATAACAGAAATGAGTTGAAAACGTCTCTTATGCTGTGTTAATAATAACTAAAATGCAATTAATTAGATCCCATGGTACAGCTCTACAAGCTCCTGATGTTATTTAGTGTTTTGAACCTGGTATATTAACCTACAATGCCCAGAGTTTACTCAACACAGACTGTAATGTTAAACGGTCACTGACTGAAGCCTTGAGAGGAGCAATTTTGTTTTCCATAGACAAACACGCCGCTTTGCTGCTGTTTGTTTACATTGAACTGAAAGCTCAACTCCCACTGCTACGCCACTGATTGTAAGCGACACGTTTTCAATGTTTCATTAAGTAAAATGTCGTAAGCGTAATTTAACTCAGTTATTATGTGTTACCTTTACTTCGGCGTGTAAAGCTGGGTGGTGATCCCACAAATGCTGCATTAAATTCGACGTGTTCGAGCCTTTAGCCAAAACTTTTTTTCGGCAGGTCTTGCATACAGGTGAGCCGTCGTCCTGAATAACTCCCTGGTAATTTTTTGTGTACCCGAAATGCTCCCACACTGCCGAATTTACTTTTTTCTTTGGTGGAAACAAACCTTCGCTGCTTGATGCTTTTGCCATTGTTTAGCTAATGCAGCGTAGCCTCCATGTCTCATAATAGCACAGCACTAAAAGCAGGTGCACCATTGGTGTAACTTTGTTTTCGTTCTGTGCAGGTTGCGCCGAAAATAAAGTACCAGCATAATGTCCATTTTTTGGGAGTGAGAACAGAAACACTCGGTGTAGAGGAGCTTTTGGGATTAAGTAACCATGAAGTTTTAAATCACGGTTAATAGTAAAATCGGTTAATCGCTGAATGCCTTGTGAGGAGTAAGGTAAACAAACATGTTAGACGCTGAGCGAATTCATCCTCCGATGAGATTTAAATCTAAAGTTTGGCAACACTATAGTATAAACACACTATTGCATCATAAAATGCCACACATGTATCTTTAAAATATCAGATCGGAGACATTGTATCGAGATGCGTATAGTATCAGCATTATACTTTAGATGCAAAACCCTAGTCAGAGCTGATTAAGATATTAGATTGGTAATTAAAGTCATCTGATTGCTTAAGAGCTGAACACTGAAAATGACTCGACAAGTTTCACTTTGAGTTAAAAACAAAAGAGCTGAGTCAGCTGACCCACCATCCTCTGACCTCTACTATATGTGTGTGTGTGTTTGTATGTGTATGTGTGTGTTCTTGCATGTATCCTGTGCAGGAGCGAGCAGCTAAATGGCGGACGTCAGACGGGCTGATGGATGGTCTGACCACGAACGGCGTGCTGGTGATGCACCCAGCGGGGGAGTTTGTGTGTGAGCCGGCGCCGGGCGTGTGGCGGGAAATCTCTGTGTGTGGAAATGTGTTCGCTCTGAGAGAGACCCGCTCCGCCCAGCAGAGAGGGAAACTGGTGAGGAGAGACGGCTGATGGGAAATCAAGACCTGTACATGCTCATTCACACAGGTCACTGCCCAGCTAATGGGCCTCAACTACTGACATCACAGTGGTAGGCTTCCCCCCCCCCCAGCCAATGGGCCTCGACTACTGACATGACAGTGGTAGGCTTTACCCCCCCAGCCAATGGGCCTCAATTGCTGACATCACAGTGGTAGGCTTTACCCCCCAAGCCAATGGGCCTCGACTACTGACATGACAGTGGTAGGCTTTACCGCCCCCAGCCAATGGGCCTCAACCGCTGACATCACGGGGGGGGGGCCCCACTGATGTTCTGTTAAGTGATTCAGAACTTTGGCAAAGTTTACAGGTAAATATAATTAAATAAATATAAAATACCTTAGTAAAAGTATCTGTGCAGACACAATAGAACAGTTTATCTCATACAATGGCAGGCCTGCTTGCTGGCTTATGTGCCTGGTGCAGCTTGAGTCACATAAACCAGACAGTACGACTTCAATCACAAAAGGTGGGCGGAGCAAAGTGTGTGTGCTCTGCGCTCTGACAGGAGCGGCCTTTACACAGACAGCCCGGACATGTCTTGATTGAACTGCAGCAGTGCATATGGGGAGAAGGACTGGAACTGAAGTATTGATCTCATTACACTGGGATTGATCAATATCAATACCTATGTTAGTATCATTGTTATCGATATTTGATTGATCCGCCCAACACTATTGGTTGGACACAGGATTATAAATTAGCCTTACCCTAAAAAGAGTCTGTCCAGAATTGCTAATCAGGGTTAGGGTAAAAAGGACTCAAGTGAGGAGCTCAGGGGCTCTGATGGCTGCCAGACAAGACCAGGGTGCTCTGGAGGACCTGGATTTGGAGCATAGAGTGTGAATTATTTTGTACTGTAGGCAGGATCCAGTCCACATTGTGCTCCAAAAGTAATTGTTGTAAAAGTCATAAAAAAAACTAAAAAAGCAGAGGACGAGCTCTTCATGAGTACTAACTTTGGCTTAACCCTTAACCTACCTGCTTTGTAAAGAGACTTAACGACATGAAAATATTCATGTTTTTAGAATCTATGAAAAACTTCAGCATCAAATTGTTCAGTAAATTGATTTATTTATCAGTCTTAACACATTTTAAATGATTTACAGCTGGCATTACTGAATGCAGTCTGCTGGGCGTTATCAGTTTTATCTCCATGTTGTTGGTGTGGTGAAGATGGCGTGAAGACTCTGAACATGTGGAGAACAGCGCCCTCTAGTGGACAGAAGGTGTATCAGCACAGAGCAGAGCTGTGCTACTGTAGCTGCTGAATAAAATACCCCCCCCCCCCCCAGAGGACCCCTCACATGCCCCCCTTTGGGCCTCATGCTGAAGTCTAACACTCTCCCTCCATCCTCACCCCTCAGGTGGAAAACGAGTCCAACACCCTGCAGGACGGTTCTCTCATTGACCTCTGCGGAGCGACCTTGCTGTGGCGGACGCCGGCTGGGCTGCGTCACACGCCCACCCTGAAGCAGCTTGAGTCTTTGCGGCAGGAGCTGAACGCGGCGAGGCCTCAGTGTCCCGTGGGCTTCAACACACTGGCGTTCCCAAGCCTGGCTCAGCGGGAGATCGTAGATAAGAAGCAGCCATGGGTCTACATGAACTGCGGCCACGTGCATGGCTATCACAACTGGGGCTACAGGAAAGAAAAGGGCCCCGCGGGCCCCGGAGGCACCGCCCCACCCACCACCGGAGAGAGGGAGTGCCCCATGTGCCGCCGAGTTGGCCCTTACGTCCCACTGTGGTTGGGCTGTGAGGGGGGCTTGTACCTGGATGCGGGCCCCCCCACCCACGCTTTCTGTCCGTGTGGTCATGTTTGTTCAGAGAAGACTGTGGGGGGATGGAGCCAAATCCCATTACCCCACGGCACTCACGCCTTCCACGCAGCCTGCCCCTTCTGTGGCACCTGGCTTACAGGTGAGCACGGCCACGTTAAACTCATCTTTCAGGGCCCTGTGGACTGAGGGCAGGGCCGCAGAGGTGGCAGCCAGTGTGTGTGTGTGTGTGGGGGTGGGGGGCAGAGTAATAGACTTCAAACAAACGACAAAACAAACTGATGAAGAAAAAAACGTCTGTCTCAAATTCAAACATCTGTATGAGGACTTGTAAATAAAATGTGTTGTCATGGAAACGTGTCCATCTGTCCTTTAGCAGAGATCAGAAAGCCAGGGGCCAAATATGGTAGACCAGAGGCTGTGATGGTGGGGACAGTGAGCTGGGACAGAACACTGTGGACCCAAGCCAGGAGGCTGAGATGGTGGGGACAGTAACATGAGACAGTAGACTTAGGACGCAAACCAGGAGGCTGTGATGATGGGGACGGTAAGGTGGGACAGTAGACTGAGGACACAAACCAGGAGACTGTGATGGTGGGGACAGTAGACTGAGGACACAAACCAGGAGACTGTGATGGTGGGGATAGTAAGGTTGGACAGTAGACTGAGGACGCAAACCAGAAGGCTGTGATGGCAGGGACAGTAAGGTGGGACAAAAGACTGTGGACACAAACCAGGAGACTGTGGTTGTGGGGACAGTAATCTGGGACAGAAGACTGTGGACATAAACCAGGAAACTGTGATGGTGAGGACAGTAAGGTAGGACAGTAGACTGAGGACATAAACCAGGAGAATGTGATGGTGGGGACAGTAAGGTAGGACAGAAGACTGTGGACCTAAACCCAGAGACTGTAATGGTGGGGACAGTAAGGTGGGACAAAGGACTGAGGACATAAATCAGGAGGTTGTGATGGTAGGGACAGTAAGCTGGAACAGAAGACTGAGGACATAAACCAGGAGACTGTGATGGTGGGGACAGTAAGCTGGAACAGAAGACTGAGGACATAAACTAGGAGACTGTTATGGTGGGGACGTTAAGCTGGGACAGAAGACTGAGGACATAAACCAGGAGACTGTGATGGTGGGGACGTTAAGCTGGGACAGAAGACTGAGAACATAAAACAGGAGACTGTGATGGTGGGGACAGTAAGGTTGGACAGAAGACTGGGTCACACAGGCCTTTAGTGTCACAGTGACCATCCATCAGTCTTTCAGTCCATCATCTGTCCGTCTGTCCATCAGCCCTCAGTCTGTGAGTCCATCAGTCTTTTTCAAATAAGCAATTTTGGGCTTTTGTCCAAAAACTTGAAAATGTAATTTTTTACTGAAATGGGAATGATTAGAAGTAAGGTGTCAAGGATCAATGGGCCTCATGATCAGCGTCAGAATTGTCCTTTGGGGACTCAAACCCTGCATGGGTCCCTATGTTCATAACACAGGCTGTACCACCTGCCCTCATCTTTGGTAATGTATGATTGATTTATAAACGGGCTTTACCATGAACCCATAGTCCTTCGTAGTTCGGGATCAAAGGTCATCGATGGTTAGAACTTAAAAATCACCTCTGATAAAGACCACTGAGATGGACCCCGTCCTGTTCCACCTTTGAACCTTCAGGTATTTTTTTAATCTATTAAATTTCAGTTTTAATCATATATTAAATTTCAGTTTTAATCATATATTAAATGTCAGTTTTAATCAAATATTAAGTATCAGTTCAGAAGAAGCACAAACTGCTGGCATCAGGTCGCAGTGCTCTTTTCTGCCACTCTGTCAGCACAAAAATGAGATTGAATCAGCCAACAATGCACCAGACTTCCTGAATGGCCTAAGAATAAGTATAAAAGAATATCCTATACAATGACTGAGGGAGAATAGTGTAGATAGACTAATGAGGTGATTATGGAAAAGAAGAGACCTGAAACATTGAAAATACTTTTTGTTCTCTTCAACCTTATTTGTCTGTTCTTTGGGTTATTGACTTAATTTTCCTCTGATTATTCCATAATGTTAAGCTTTTAGGGATAATACAGGAAAGCACAGACCTACCCCTTCTGTCTCATCAGAATTACTTTCTTTAATAAAGAAACCCTAAATTTCCATCAAGATTCTGAAGAAGAAAAAATCTGTGTATATTGTAATTATTGTTATTTGATTACTGTTATTATAATCAAGCTGTAGAAGGAAGCTATCAAATTTAATGGCAGAGACAGCCTCTTAGGGTGAATTTGGCTAATATCGCTGTCAAACAAGATTTTTCTGTTGTTCTTAGGGATGGGACTTTTTGCCTATTTTGTCCAAATCTGTCTGTCTGGGGAGATTTGTTTGGCATTGCTAGTAAAGGTAAGTAGTGAATGGCTTTTTGGTTGTACAAACATGTTACATTCTGTTCCTTATGATTATGTCAATTAAAATATGCTCTCTGATTATCAAGGGCTGTGAAAATCCAGTGGAGGATATTATACCTCTTTAAAGACGAAAACGCTCCTGTTGCTTAGTTACAAGAGACTCATTTAACTGAATAAGAACAGAAAATCTTAAGATGGGCTGGGTTGGAGTCAGCTTCTCTTCATTTAATATTAATACATACATTTTTCCCCCTGATAGTTAGAATCACTCTGAAGCTGATTCAGATGACTGCTATGTGTTAATTCGTGGCTCTTTGGTGAAAAAATACCTATTAATGTCTATGTAGCTCCAGATATTGATACTTAATTTTGGGGGACTGGAACTGTGTAATGGACAATACCCTTGACATAAAGCAAAGTAAAAACAGAACCAAAGACATCCTAGACAAAAAGCATTGCAGCTAATGCTCGGAGAGGTCGGTGTTGTAGATATGTGGAGACTAATTCACTCCTGTGATGAAGATTAAGATTACACATTATTTTCTCATCCTCATAAAACATATTCTGATTTAGTTTTGGTATCTAAAATAAATACAGAGCTTGTAAAATTTAGAAGAGATGGTAATATCCATTTATCAGAGGTCCGTGTCTCTCTTGGTAATTGGATAAAACGTTTGGAAACAGACATCAAAAATAGAAAAACCACTGGATATTTACCTCCGCCAAGGAGGTTATGTTTTTGCCGGTGTTTATTGATGTTTGTTTTAAAGTAGAAACATCAAAATTGAAATACAGCTTGATTTCATTTTTCTTATCTGAAATGAGTAAGGGAAAGTTAAATAACGGTTTGATTTAAGTTTTAATTTTTAAAAAGAAAATAGAATATAGCAGGAGACACAAATCGAAAAATGGCCTGTATAATTGTTTTGGGTTACCGGAAGTGTTCACCACAAGAATATAGCTCATACTGACCAGTAGATGGCGACAGCGTGGCACCTACACATGCCAACCATCGGAAAGCCCTTGATCAGGGGTATTCAATTAAAAGTCTCTGAGGTCCAGAAGTCCAGTCTGTGCCTTATAGCCTTCCCCTATGTTCACATTTTCATGGTTTCAACAATAATTACTGTCAGTTTTCAAGGTAGGATATGCTTCACTGAGTGCACAGCTAGCTCTTTACCATTAATAAAGGTTGTCCCAGACAAATCAATATAAGGCCTTTATTTCAAATTAAAGAAAAAAAACCTCAGAATAAACTGAATTTAAAAAAAAAAGTGCAAACAAGGTCCCATTCTGAAAAATTGAAGACCTACACTTCAAGTAAAAAAATCAACATCTTCAGAGAACAAAAATAAAAGGTGTTTTGTTTTTTTTTTAGGGAAAAAAAACAAGCGCATACAGAGCATTGACTGAAAATGTCTCGCTCTCTTTCTCTGTCCTTAACTCTCTTTCTGCCTGTCTTTCTGTCTTTCTCTCACACACAAACAGGCCTGCACTTTTTTGCATGAACCCACACTCATAACAAATAAATAAACAGAACAAGACTGGTAGAACTTACAAAATGAGAAACATTCAAAAACAAACTAGTATGAAAATCTGTGGAACTGAAACAATGAAAATAACATGAACAAATAATCAACTCAATTTGTTAACAATTAGAAAATGGAACTAATAAATGAAACTGAGCATCAGCACCGCGGACAGCGCAGTGCAACTTCAGCACAAACGCTCTCATCAGCATTTACCACACAGGGTGGTCACAACCCTTGAAGGGGACAAGGGGCTTTTTTACTTTTTTTTGCATGCTGCAAACACAATAGTGCCTGGAAAATCTCCTCTGCTAAATGAATCATTATGTCTCACTCCACAGCCATCTGTGTGACTGCTGCAGCGGTTGGAGGTAGAAAGGCTCAGAAATCTTGGGCACCCTTGAGTTTGTCACTACCATAAATTCTTATTTTCAGTAAGACTTTCATTGATTATACTTCTATAAAATTATCACCACAATCATACAGACATGAGGACCCTCCTGAAAACAAGATGTAGCATCTCAAGAGGCTAACCTCTAATAAATTTGTTTCCAGCAGAAACAAATTTGATGACGACAGGTCTATGATTGGTCCATTGATCTGTCACTAACTTTAGTTCTTACTTTAGTCCACTTGTCTCCACTTACCTCCCTCCCTTTGCCCACACACCCAACACAGCATTGTGTGGATTTGCTGTTCATCATGAGACTGGGGTCCACATTCAAGATTTCCTGCTGCTTAACAGAAGGTTTTTTCTTGCCGCCATGATGGAGGGATTCATGATTGGCTATATGGATTCATGTTGGGTGTTGGATGTATATATTTGTATATATATGTATATGTGTATTTTATACATGTATATATGTATCTATGCATATATGTGTATCCATAAAATGAAGAGTTTTGTGCTCTATTGTAAAGTGTCTTGAGATAACACTTGTTTTGAATTGGTGCTATACAAATAAAGATTGATTGAAATTTTTAGTGCTTCATTAAACAACCTTATAAGCTTCAGATGACATACAGAATATATATTCAGGAAAACTCATGGCATGACAGGCTCATGATCAGACCGTCGTAGCGGTTCTAGTATTAACTGGAGCAGCAGCGCCCGCTGTCTATAGCCGCAACCGGAAAAAGGTCAATGAAAATCTATTCTCATGAATTTATCAGAGACTGGGTCCAGACAGAACCATCACTCGGTCCAGATCCAGACCCAGAGGTCCGCCATTTGGTAATGCCAGTTCAAGGGCTTTCGGACGGTTGGCATGTGTAGGCACCACACTGTTGACATCTACTGGTCAATATGAGCAATTTTTTTTGTCGTGACAACTTTTGGTAATCCAAAACAAATTATACAAGCCATTTTTCGATTTGTGTCTTGTGCTATATTCTACTTTCCTTTTAGGAATTAAAATTGAAAATCAAACCGTTATTTGACTTTTCCTAACTCATTTCAGACAACACAAAATAAAATCGAGCTGTATTTCAATTTTGATGTTTCTATTTTAAAACAAACATCAAATATCCAGTTGTTTTTCTATTTTTGATATCTGTTTCCAAATATTTTATCCAATTGTTGTTGTTGTTTTAATCTTGTAAAGCGTCCTTGAGTGTCGTGAAAGGCGCTTTTAAATAAAATGTATTATAATTATTATTATTAATTATCAATAGAAACACAGACCATCAGATCATGCCCCCATAGCTATTAATATTTCTGCCACTAATTTGAATAAGTCTAAATATCCATGGCAATACTAAACTCTCAGTTATTAGAAGTAAATGATAATAATGAGACTGAGCCATCAAATTAATGGGAAACTAAAGACCTATCTATGGAGTGCCATGATAAAATGAACTTATTAGAGAACAGAAGACTTGAGTCAAAACTACAGGTTGCAGAGTCATAGCATAGACGTGCTCTACCAAGGAAAATTGGGACAAAGTTATTACTGTAAGTGTCAAGGAATTACTCCTACTAATCTTTCTCGTTGGACCCAAAAGCTGAAGGCTGAGACATGAAACAGTTCTAACAGTTTTTATTAGAAGCAGCTTCAAACATCCAAGGAAAAGGGGGCCAGTCCTGTGCACGGGAATATTTACAGTGATCAAGGTGAGTATATACAAAAGACTGGATGGAAGCTCCAAGGAGACACTGTGAAGAGAGAGCAGAAAACAGAGGTAAGTTTCTAGCAGCACAAAAGTCATCAAGGTCCAAAAACACAATCACAAAAAAGGCTAAGTCCTGAGAGAAGGACCAGAGGCTTAATGCCAGAAGAGATGCGAGAGTAGATACAGCCAACAAACCACACTATGTGGGGAAATCCACCGGCGAGGAGAAGGAGAATCTCAGGAGCTTATATACCAGCGTTGATTGAGACGAGTCAGATCAGGTGTGCGGGCTGAGAGCATGGGAGAGAGAGGTAACCACGCCCACAGCTGACAGAGGAGCAGTAAGGGAGGGGGAGAGAGACTGAGAGCAGGAGTGAATCCTCACAGTACCTCCCCCCAAGGAGCGTCTCCTGACGATCTTCCAGGCTTTTCCGGGTGCTCAGCAGATAAGTCGTCGAGGATGAACTTACGGGAGATCCAAGAGCTTTCTTCTGGGCCATAACATTCCCAGTCCACCAGATATCGGAAACCACGTCCCCTGGGTCTGACGTCCATCAATTTTTTTACTGACTGAAAGACAGGATGGTCATTGATGAGTAGAGGGGGTGGAGGGGGGTCGGCCGGAGGGCAGAGCTCGCTGGAGGCCACAGGTTTGAGGAGAGAGACGTGGAACGTGAGGTGAATCCGAAGAGAGGCTGGCAGCTTCAGCCAAACACCAAACAGCCGAGGAGTTAACAATCTTCTCCACCGGAAAAAGGGCCAATGAGGCGAGGAGCCAGCTTACAGGATTCCACTTGGAGGGGAAGGTCATACGAAGAAAGCCACACCATCTGTCCAGGTTTGTATTCAGGAGCTGGGGAGCCATGAAGATCCGCCAACCTTTTGTTGCGCTCTGCAGAGTTAGAAAGGGCTGATCTGACACTTCACCAAACTTCCTTGATGTGTCTCAGATGAGCCCCCACCGAAGGAACAGCCTCTTCCAACCCCCCCTCTTCAGGGAAGAGGGGGGGTTGGAAGCCATAACAGGCCATGAAGGGAGACATACCCCTAGCCGAGCAGGAGAGGGAGTTGTGGGCCTACTCAATATAAGGAAGATGGTCACTCCAGGAAACAGGATGTCTAGCAGCCACACAGCGGAGAGCACTCTCCAAATCTTGATTAGCCCGCTCTGTCTGACCGTTGGACTGGGGATGAAAGCCAGAGGAAAGGCTGGCTGCCACACCCAACGCTCGCTGCCACACCCAACGCTCCACAGAACTCCTTCCAGACCCGCAATGAGAATTGTGGACCTCGGTCAGACACAATATCAGTAGGAATGCCATGCATGAAGACATGAAGGATGAGAAGATTGGCAGTCTCTAGGGCAGAAGGTAACTTAGCCAAGGGGATGTAATGCACCATCTTAGAGAAACGGTCCACCACTGTAAGAATACTGAGTTACCTTGGGAAGGGGGGAGTCCGGTGATGAAGTCCACTGCAATGTGTGACCAGGGTCTCTTGTGAATGGGTAGGGGCACAGCAGACCAGCCGGAGGTTTATGGGAGGACTTCCATCGAGCACAGACAGAGCAGGCAGCAACGAGCTCCCGAGTGTCCCGCGCCATGTTAGGCCACCAAAACGTCTGTTGGAGGAATTGTAAAGTCCGATAAGCACCAGGATGACATGCGAGTTTAGAAGAATGCCCCCACTGTAACACCGCCGACCGGGCTGCGTCGGGGGCGAACAGGCGATTAGGTGGCCCTGTTCCTGGGTCGGGTCGGGTTGGGTTCTCTGAGCCTCACACACTGTTTGCTCCTCCTCCCAACGAGCAGCTCCAAGAATGCAGGCGGGAGGGATGATTGGGCCAGGTTCCGAGGACTCAGAAGGAGGAGAGTAAACTCTGGATAGGGCATCGGGTCTTGTGTTTTTGGATCCAGGCCGATAAGAGAGTGTGTAGTTAAATCTGCTGAGAAAAAGAGACCACCTAGCTTGGCGAGAGTTTAGTCTCTTAGCAGATCTGAGGTACGACAAGTTCTTATGATCAGTCCATATCACAAAAGGTACCTCCGAGCCCTCGAGCTAGTGTCTCCATTCTTGAAGAGCTTCCACCACAGCCAACAGCTCTGTGTTTCCCATGTCGTAGTTCCTTTCTGCCGGGTTAAGACGTCGAGAAAAGAACGCACAGGGGTGTAGCTTATGGGTCTTAGAGTCTCTTTGAGAAAGGATGGCTCCAAGTCCAGAGTTAGATGCATCCACTTCCACCTACACATCCGCTGCATTATCACTGGGCATCCCAACTGAGATTTACCACAGAATGAGTCAAAGATGGACCATCCTGTTTCTCTGATCTGGAGAGTATAGGATTAAATAATGTATCAACTGACCTTCCTTTTGCACGTTTCAGAAAACTGCAGACTAAAATAGAAAAAAGTTTTACAATTAGAAACATATTAAACTCCACGAGTCCCATTCAAAAATGTCTCGGTCTAGTTAAATACTCCCTTTTAGTCCCAGCTGCCGATAACCCTGGCTTTGAGTGTACTTGAAAGGATGAAGAGTTCAGAGACTGGAAGGCTGCTGGCATTAAAACTTGATATGATTTATACAAAAGAACACATTAAAGTCCTTTCAGCAATTACAAGAGTAGTTTTATCTTCCTCACACACTTTTATAGCTACCTAAAGATTAGAAGCTATCTGAATTCAAGCTCATTATAAAAATGAGGCCAAACTCACCATCTTTGATGCATTTATAGTGAAAGCAAAAACGCTTAGTGAGAGAACAATGACTTATCTGTGTCACCAACTACTAATTAATGAACAGACTAAAATGAAAACTTAACAGCTGGAAAAAGATTTTGGTGTTCAGCCCGATGACCTGATCTGGAGCAGAGTGTTTATGCAGTGACAAAAATTAACCAGATCAGATAAATCACATTAAACACAATGTAAGAACATTTATCACAACCCTCTGTCTGCTGTTCAGGCTGAAATGAAATGGATCCAAACTCTGCCGTCTTGGTGCCAACTCCAAATCTGATCAGAAGGGAAAGACGTTCAATGTGATGCTCTCTGCAGCTCGCCTCTCAATTCTGCATGTTTGGCTTGATGAACATCCACTTTTGGTGTGATTAATGACTGTCATTTCTTTATATTAGAGAATATCACATGCACTAAAGGGAACTTTGTAAATTTGTAAAGAAATGCCCCCCCCCCCCCCGATTTGGTAATGAACGGTCCACAGTGACCTGTTTAAGAAGAGACTGACCAGTATGCTGATTTATCATTGATTTATTTATTTGATTTGTAATCTTCTGTAATCGTTATTCTGTTTTGTGTAATTCATTTGCTACACATTTCCCTCCTATTTGTGTGTCTTTATACTTGTGTTTTTGTCTCTTATTTTTGTGAAATGTTAAATGTTAATGCAAGTTAATGAACTCATGCTGGGATGGCAGCAGAAGAAAGTTATGAATTTGACTTGTCTGTTTACAGAATGTATCCTGTTCATCTGCATGATCTGAGCTGATAAAGAAAAAAATAAAGAGAGATAAAAAATATCAATTTTAATCAAATACTAACAAATATTAATTAATCAGTGATGATCAAATATTTACAGATATAAGATATTAATCAGTGTCAATCCAGCATAAACAAGTGTCAGGTATTAATCAGTGTTTAACAAATACTAACAAACATCAGGCATGAACCAGTGGAGTATTCTCTCTGATGCACTTCATATATCCATCCTCCAGGTCATCCCCTTCGATCCCTTCAGGTCCAGCCACTCTAGGTGAGCACAGGTAGACATTCTCTCCCCTTGGTGTGTGAGGAGCAGCATGCAGGTTCATGTAGACCTCCTGCCCCCTATCAGCCCTCTTCTCCCCCTCCTCCTCTTCCAACAGTAACCTCCTCAGGGTGTGAGACAGTTCACTAAACTCTGGCCGGGCCCTTGGGTCCTTGTCCCAGCAGCTCCGCATCACCTCATACCTGGAGAGGGCAGATTATCCTGAAACTGTAACATCTTAAAGACCAGTGTGAACAGCATTTTAATCCAGATTACTGGGGATGAATCAGTATGAACATGTCAGAAATGACTCTTACAGTTGGTGGTCGCACTCCTCCGGGGGCTTAAGTCTGAATCCAGATCTCAGTAGGTCCAGCAGCTCATGGTTTTGGACTCCAGGATATGGAGTTTTTCCTTTGGACAAAATCTCCCACATGGTCACGCCAAACGACCACTGAGGACACAGCACATACAGAAGGTCAATCACCCAGCACAGTGCTCTGAAGGTGTAAAGACAGGCCACAGGTCAATGATGACAGGTGGACCTGGTCAGTGTGGAGGATCCCGGACCACAGTCTAGATCTGAATGTTTGATCAAAGACCAGACAGACGGTTCAGGCTTAGGTAAGAGCTTTAATGGTGAGATATAGTACTTAGGTTGGATGAAGCTCAGGGGCTCAGGGGACTGCTGTACCAGAGTAGATCATGAATGTCATGGCTCATGACATTCATGATCTGCTGGCTTCTTGTTTGAGTCTTTACATCCTGAGCTGACGAAAGCTGACCCAACCAGTGTGAACTCACCCTTGTTCCCAACACCTGCAAGTGGTGGCATCACTTGTCCATTTGAGTTTACTGCTGTGTCTGCCTCTGAGGTTCAGACTGCTCTGAGGAGACTGGATACAGGAAAAGCTGCTGGGCCTGATAATGTCGATCCTTTCTTTTTAAAATTGGCTGCTGATTTTATTGCTGAGCCTCTGGCACATATTTTTAACCTGAGTTTTATCAGTAATAAAATCCCAAAAGTTTGGAAGTCTGCTTTCGTTCTCCTCCTGTTAAAAGGGGGTGAACCAACTAATGTTATTAATTACAGACCAGTTTCTAAACTATGTATTTTAGCTAACGCATTTGAAAGGATCTTAAGTGATCAATTAAAGGATTTTTTAGAGTCAAATAATATTTTATCATTGTTCCAATCCGGTTTTAGAAAACAGCATAGCACTGCTACAGCTGGTCTTAAAAGTTTTAAATGATTTTATTGAGGCTCTGGACAGCAAGAAGTATTGTGTAGCTCTTTTTATTGATTTGTCAAAAGCCTCTGACACAGTAGACCACAGATTCTTGACTAAAACTTTGCATAACATTGGTATTTCTAAATCTGCCACTTATTGGCTCAGTGATTATTTAACAAACAGAACACAGTGTGTGCAGGTGGCTGGATCCACCTCCACTGTTCTAGATGTTACCAAAGAGGTGCCCCAAGGCTCAGTCCTAGGACCCATTTTATTTTCAGTATATATCAATAGTCTGTGTACTAAAGTGTCAAATGCATTTTATCACTTTTAGGCAGATGATACCATTACTTATTGCTGTCCATCCTCACTCACTCAGGCTTTTGAGTTTTTACAAGCTGCTTTTAATGTTGTTCAGTCTTGTCTGAGAAGTTTGAAATTGGTTTTAAACACAGAGAAGACCAAGCTTATGGTCTTCTCAAATTCAAGTGAGTTACCAGTGAATATACCAACTATTGTAACTCAACAAGGAAGCTCATCTCACTTGGAGCCTTTTGGTCCATGCTGATGGATAAACAGCGTGAGACCTTTGAACAGTGCCTGTGTTTCTGAATTGTTACTTATGTTACAATTACTGCACTTTATCGCAAAATCTTGCACTCACAAAATATGTGTATTCTAATATATTGTATATTTCCACCATTTAATATGTTTTTTCATGACGTGTGCTGTTGACCTCTTGGCCAGGTCCCCCTTGTGAAAGAGATCTTGATCTCAATGGGTCTTTTATCTGGTTAAATAAAGGTTAAATAAATAAATAAATGAATAAATAAAAAACTCATGGTGGTCAACGGTTTTTATCAAGTCTGACTCCTTTAACGAGTGAACTTTAAGGGAGGAGAGGCCGGATACACGGTGAAACGACTGGACAATGTTCTATCCAAAACATGGACCTGGAGCATTGGAGCAGAGAACAATAACTGATGTGTCCTGATTTCCAGAGTGTTCCTGAACTCACCACGTCACTCTTGCTGCTGTATAAGGACTCGGACAGACTCTCAATGGACATCCACTTGATGGGCAACCTGATCAAGACCTGCTGGCGGTAATAGTTCTTGCTGTAGACCCTTTTAGACAGGCCGAAGTCAGCGACAGAGACTCGCAGGTCATCACCAACCCTGGATCATACAAACACGATGAAAACAAATATTTTATGTATATTTATAGATATTTGAACGATTGTTAGATATCGTTAAGATATCCGCCCTCACATGCAGTTGCGGGCAGCGAGGTCTCTGTGCAGGATGCCGTTGGCGCTCAGGTAGTCCATCCCTGCACAGATGTCAGTGATGAAACAGAGAAGAGTCTGAGGAGAAAGAACCTTAGGAGAACCAGAGAGTTTCCAGTTACTCTAATGCAGGCATGTGGACTCAGTTCACATGACAGGGGGCCTCATTTATAAAGCTTGCTTACGTACAAAAGAAAGCGTACACCACTTGGAAGCAACTTTTGGGATTTATAAAAAAACAAACTTGACGGGAGAATGTGTGCACCTCCACGGAAGCTCTGACCCTGCCGTATGCACAAAATCTGTAGAAAAAGGAAACTGCAACCCCGACAGTAGAAGTATGAAATTAAAGACAGCTCTGTGGAACTGATGCAGTAATGTGAAATAATCAAATATTACACATTTCACAACTCATATCATATATGAAGGATATATCTGCAAAAACAAAGAAAGAGGAAAATTTATATTGATGCCCTAGGGAGTTTGCGGATGCATGCAAGCGCCCACACATGCAGCCTATATTATTGAATCAATGATGTTCTGTCCTTTTGAAACAAACCTTACATGTTTGTATGAAATCCATACACATAAACAATAAGGCGTACAGTAACCACGTTCCCCGAATGTTCCATACAAATAAAATTTTAGATCAATAATAATAATAAAAATGACATGATCATTGCACCAAACTACTGATCAGTTAGGCTACAACACCTGTAGCTGTTCAGGAAAAGAGATGGTTGGATATAAAAGGGCACGCACTCACAATGCATAAAGATGCACAGTGGCTGATCCAACACTGCTGGAGGATGTGGCATGTCCCCCTCCGCCTCCGTCACCACACTGCTCAGGAGGGACTCCCCAATAATCCCAGACAGCTTTTCATCTGTGTGTTTGTGTGTGGGTGACTCTGACTTTTACGTCAGATCATTTCTTCAGTCACCCTCAGTCACAGTCTTACCCTCTGAGGCAGCCTTATTTACAGCATCAGCCACAGGCTTCACTGTGCTGTACAGCATTAGTGATGCCTACTCTGTGCCCACCAAATAAGACTCTTTTGCATGTGTCAACCTCACCTATTAATCATGAAATTTCTTTTTTTTCCCTCTCGGTCCATCCTGAAATTGGTATCATTAAATACTCATCAAGGACATTCACCATATGGGCGGGGCAAAGCGTTCCCTCACGTGTGAAACCTTAAGAGTTGATAGTGATTTATAAACGGAAACAGGCGTAAGACGTGCGTGTGCACTCTTGTATAAATCTAAAAGTTATTGTGCGCACGCATTTCCTGTGTTTCTAGTGTTCGCCACCTATAGTGATCTTTGCTATGCACAGTTTTATAAATGAGGCCCCTGGACTTCACCTTGACTTGATCCTGAGGACTGATCTATCTCACCGGTTCTGGTTTAAGTCTCATTCACAAACCTGTTTACTCATTCAGACAAACAGCTGATCACCAGCTGCTCCCTGCTGACCATTGTCTTCTCAGATGTATGGCCTTGGAGTTCCTGATGTTTATGCCGTGAGACCAAAGAGTAAATAATAATTATCCTGAAACAACATCTCAGTGCTGGGGCACTCTCCACCATCATTTTAGAGATTTATTGCTTGGTCTAATTCTCACCATCCCAGCATTCCCGCGAGACGCGATGAGAAAACGCCGTAAATCTCCATGTTTCATGTAGGGAAGAATGAGCAGTGGGACAGGAAGTGAAGAGTCTGACTCCATCTGCACAGAGACCCCTACAGGACAAAACAGGTCATTACAGCCTGCTCTTCATCATATAGCACCCTCTACAGGACAAAACAGGTCATTTCAGCCTTGTCTTTGCAAGACGTGTCTGGTGTCACAGATCAAGACAGTGTATTTACATTAATATTTTATTATATTAAAACAATACAATCAGGAAACTTAATCTTTTCCATGAAAGTCTCACCGAGCAGTCTCAGAACATTTTCATGATCAAAGTTCTTCATAATCTCTGCCTCCTTCAGAAACTCCAGCAGCTCTGCTCGACTGTCAATTCCAACTAAATTAAAGAAAGAATCTCATCAAAAAAAAAGAAAAACATGTTCAAAGTGCAAAACTGAATACAGACCTCTTATAGTTTTGATGGCCACCCTCATGTTCACTCTTTCAGATGGAGAAAAAATGCCATCGTAGACTGAGCCAAACTCTCCTGCACAGTGGAACAAAAACACAAGTCTTTAAATAAACACAACCAGTAATACGTTATTTCTGTATTTTTTATTAGTCTGATCAAATACTAACAGAAAAATAATCAAAATTGTGAAGATATCCCCTTCTCAACTTCTATTCAGAGTTCTTTGGACTGTTTTTGCATCTTGTGAGGTGTTTTTTGCTCCTCCGCCTCTCTGCCTCACAGGGAGTGGGTGTGGTTTTTCCCTACATGGATTCACTGCAGCTCTGCACCTGTTCCTGATCACGCCAATCACCTGCATCTACAAAGCTTGCATGCTGACACTTCTCAGTACCAGATGATTCCCGCATCTCCTGTCGTTTGTTGGCCAATTCTGTAGTCTCGAGTATTTTCTAGTGTGCTTAGAACTGTGTGCCTGCTGGATTTTTGCTCTGTTTTTTTGTTGGGATTGTGCTTCTGCTCCTTTGTCTACAGTGCCTTCACAAGCCCTCATCACGCCAGCCACCTTTACCTCCACTCGCTTCACGGATTCCCCCCACGGACCTCGGATTTCCTCCACTTTCCCCTTTGGGTCACCTTTCAAAAAAATCCCCTTGTTACACCTTTAACCTGCCTCCTGTTTTCAGCTTTTGGTTCTTACTTAATAACTCTCTGGATTCAGATCCTCACACAAAATCACTGTCATATATCCTGTAATTGACTCCCTTACTTCCTAACAAGTTAATGATTATTTAAAGCGAATGTTGATGATGATGATAACCACATTAAAATATTTTACAATAACAAATGTTAAAGATAATTATGAACACGTATAATCTCACCTTTTCCTAGCACTTTACCCAAAGTGATCTGATTTTTGTCCACCACGAGATTCTTCAGTCCATCAGCAAAAAAGTCCGTCATCTCCAAACCACCAGAAAATGCTGAAACACAAATTATTGAATAAATTTAACTTTCAGAATAGTCTGAGGCTCAAAAATAAAATACCTCAATTTGTTAATATAATGATTTAATCGAGTAAAACAGCCAGAGACTCAAACAATTAATAATTTTTTTTTTTTTAACTATGGAGGAAATTTTTTAGGCTGATCTCCAACCCTGACCCATCTTCACATCCAGACTTCAAGACACATGTGACCATGGGCTTTGTGCATCCATCATTCCACCTCCCGAGCACACCAGAGCATCTCCACAACCCTCTTCTAGGTTAGTAAAGACGTCCTTACTGCTGCAGATCCTGCACACATCAGCCAACCTTCTTGCTGCCTTTGACTGCTCTCACTCCGTCGTCATCAAACTTGAGCTTGCTCTACCATCTAAACATCTGCATCCACCTGGTTTGTCTCCCATGTGGTTATCATGAGTAAATGGTTAAGGCCAGGGCGTGCCTAAAGGCTTTGTTTCTGGACTCCTTCTCTTTTTGTTCTTTCTTCCCCACCATCTCGGTATTCCCCCCGCCCCAGGGTTATTCACCAGTACTTCAGTCTGAATAGCAGTAATTCAGAGCTCATGGCCCTGAGGTGCTGCTCCAGAGAGCTGGAGATAGACGCTAAGATCAGATTGGCTCAAGGATGTCAGGTTCTGCCAGGGTCTCTTTCCTTCATGCCCCTGACAGCGCATCATCCCCAACCTCACCTACCTGCTCTGGCTACAGATAAGGTCCACGTTAATGACAATATCGTCCTGTCTCCGAGAAGTCCCCCCATGCCCACCAGCCCCTCCCTGATCTCCTCTTCCATCCCAAAACATCATGTCCTCAGACACCAGCTGGTCTCAGGATTAGACTGGGACTGTTATTACCATTTTATTTTTTTAAATAATTTAAATTATTTCTATAATGACTACATCAATTAAAACTATCATAAATGGACTGGCTCTCAGTTAATGCCCTCATTAATGAGTGATAATTAAACTTACTCTGGATCTGTGGGGGGGCAGGGTCTGCTTCTTCAAGACGTCTCCAAGAACATTCTGCGTTTATTGGTAAATGACAAACATCCTGTTCTGACCTGAGAAACATCACATTACTATTAATAATAACAAATATACAATAAGACATTATTTACTTAAAATAAATGTGGTAACAGTCATGATCAGAAAATAATTTATTAATTGTTTATATTAGGTAAAAAAAAAAGTAAATTAAATAGAAACTGTGCCAACACTGGAAAATAAAATGTAAAAGTCTTTCCTATCATAAATAAATAATATGAACAAACATCATTTGGACCTGATTTTGATGTTCTTTTGTCGGATGGCAAGCACAGTGATCGGAAGGATCAGAGTGAGAAGCAAACCCCCTACAATCAGCCACAACCAGGATCCATGGATCTGCTGAGGAGGAACAGTGACGACCGAAGAGTTTACAATCGAAGACACAGAGGTGTCCACATCTTTCCCTGAAAACCAGAAAACAATAATGTTTCTATGATTGAAGCAGAGTGCCCCCTGCTGGCATAATACACCTGTATGTAGTAAAAGCAAAATTCAACCAAGGCATGTGGTTAAAAACCACGCCCCCTGTTGGTCTGATTACTATAATTATATTTACAACTTACACCTGTGTAAGATGATGGTCGTGGTGGATGGTGGCGGCGCCCCCTGCTGTTCTGATAAGTTAAATTATGTTTAGAACTTCACCTTTGTGAAGTTTTACACCTTTAAATTTGTGTTTCCTGGGTGAATACTGGGTAAGTCTTTTATTTATAATGCATTTTGCTGATACGGTGGCAGGGAGGGTGGGTTTGGGCGAAACTTAATCTTGTTTCATCATTTTGTAAGGAATACTACAAGTAGCAGGATCATCCAAATCTTCTAGTATTTTTTTTTTAATCTGGTTGTTAAGAATATTTATATATTTAAAGTAAAAAATGAATCTCAATATCTTCATTTTTTTATATAACATGAACAAAAAAAGAACCTGATGTTACCGTTATTTCCTATTGTGAGTATTTTCCATTACTATTATTATAAATCATTATTATTGTTACAATTATCATTATTTTTTATTATACCTTCATTATCATTGTCATTATTTTAATATTTAATCATTATTTTCATTTTATTATTGTTAATCTAATTGTTATATATACTAATTACCATTTTTATTATTGTAATTATTGTTGTTATTTTCTTATTAGTGTTATTTTAATTTTTCTCATTGCTTTTATTTTTATAATTATTCATGATTAGCAAACTGATTGATAATTCCTCTGTCTTCTACTTACTGGTGCAGCCCAGATGAGCAGCGTCCGTGCTCAGGCGGTTGAATCCTGGGACACACTCACACATCTCTGATCCATCCTTGTGTGTCTGACTGTTTGGGGGACACTGTCTACATCCCACCCCACTCTCATTGGCTGGTCTGTAGAAACCCTGCCCACAAGCTGGTGAAACAGGAAGACTCTGGTGGGTGAATGAAGAATGTTTAAAATATTTCAATGATGTCGTGCTGCTCGTGGTTCCATCAGTCTCTAGAAGTAGTCTGGGAGGTAGAGCCTTCAGTTATCAGGCTCCTCTTCTCTGGAACCATTTACCGACCACGGTTCAGGAGGCAGACACCCTCTCTACCTTTAAGGTTAGACTTAAAACATTCCTCTTTGATAAAGCTTTCAGTTAGGGACAAGCTCATAGTCCATAGTTTAGACACACAGTTAAGATGCAATAGGCTTAGACTGCCGGGGGGATCTGGCACACTGGGCTCTATCCCTCTCTCTCTCACACTCTCTCTCCATATCTGCCTCTGCCCCTTTCTGTTTGCTCCTGTACTCGTCTCTGACTCTGGTCTTGTAGGTGGCCTGGGATCCTTGGTGGAGACTGCCCATTGCTGTGGAGTCACGAAGCCTCAATAACTACAATTACAAATATCGGTCCTTTCCTTTAGCCCCATTCCACTATCATTACAGACCCTGATATTAACTTTAGAGAGGTCAACGAATTAAGATACATGGTAGTTCCTGCTAACAGCATACATATAAAGTATGACCATACATACATAGTATGACCTACATACACACATACATACATACCATACATACATAGTATGACCTTGACAAACAATCAAGTTTGTCAAGGGGGGACCACATCAACTTTGACCAGACACCTGGAGAGAAAACACCGGGAAAGGTAAGCAACTAGCTCTGATACTTAGTTAGCAGTAACGTTAACCACCTCTCCAACCTCCTATGACCCGTGTGTAATTTATTATTGTGACTTAAGATGAGATAAGATAAGATATTCCTTTGTTAGTCCCACAGGGGGAAATTCCAAATTTACAGCAGCTGCAGGACACAAGAGAAATAACGAAAGAAGCATTAAAAATGAAAAATAAGGTAATTACAAGTCCAATACAGTAAAGTAACAACAGAAATTAAAAATAAGAAAGTATATAGTAAAAGTAAGTGCTATATTTACAGTCAATATGTACATGTTTGTTATTTTACAGATGGTTATGTACATGTTGATATTTAACAGGTGGATACTTGAGTTAATATAAATATAAATATGGTGGTTGTGTACATGTTGATATTTAACAGGTGGATACTTGAGTTAATATAAATATGAATATGGTGGTTGTGTACATGTTGATATTTAACAGGTGGAGACTTGAGATATAAATATAAATATGGTGGTACATGTTTGGTATTTTACAGGTGGAGGTTTGATATATTATAGATATAAATATGGTAGTACATGTTTTACAAGTGAAAAATTTTAGATATTACAAATATAAAATACGGATTATTGCACAGTGGAGAGGTTTTTGTTGTAAAGTCTGACAGCTGCAGGAAGGAAGGACCTGCGATACCTCTCCGTCACACACTTCGGGTGGAGCATCCTGTCACTCACAGAGCTCTTAGTGCAGTGATTGTGTGCTGGAGGGGGAGGGAGTTTTTGTCCATCATGGAGGACATGGAGGACTTATCATGCGTTCTTACATGTGCAGTATAAAGTTAGATAATAGCAGTGTTGTAGTCGAGTCACCCAAGGTCGAGTCCGAGTCCAGTCCAAGTCCTCAGTGTTTGGGTCCGAGTTGAGTCCGAGTCACCAAAGAAAAGTCTGAGTCGAGTCCGAGTCACCAAAAAGAAAATCCGAGACGAGTCCTCTCACCTGAGTCAAGTCCAGGTTGAGTCCTCAGTACCTTAGCCCTAGTACTAGAAAAGTTCCCCGAGCCTAAGTCTGAGTCCTCAATATTGAGTCTGAGCCAAGAGGCTAGATGCTCTTCAGCTCTCCACTTTTGCAAAGCCTGAGAAATGACATGCAAATTAAAAATGTCTTCATTAAAAATAAATAATACAGTTTTCTCCATTTCAACAGAACTTTATCAGCTGTCAGAGGACTGCAAATTTAAGCAACAAGTGTTGTGAGTTTGCTGTTCTGTTTCAAGAATGTATTAACTTAAATGTTTGAAAAATGTTTAAAAAAATGTTATGTGTATATATATATATATATATATATATATATATATATATGATATTTATATGTATAAATTTATTTATACCCTCCCATTAAAGAAGGAAAAAACAGCTATCACTGCTATAAGTTGAAATTGACAAAAGAAATAATAAATAAAAAATTAATAAAAATCATGACATTGCTTTTGAGTTGTGGTTCAACAGAAATATATAATATATTGGGAAAACAGGCATGATGGGACCTGTAAACTAATATTTTGTTGAATAACCCTTTGAAGCAATTACTGCAATCAAGGGTGCAGTTATGCAAAAAGATGAAGTCAAATACAGAGATCGCATGTTCACAATTTTTTTTACAAAACACAAAATCCTCTAAGAAGATATTAAAAGTTACTAGGAAGTGATCGGATAACAAAGGATTTTCGGAAAAGACTTTTAGTTCATTAACATCAAGGCCGCATGATAGAACAAGATCGAGAGTGTAATCAAGTGTGTTCCATAAACAGCCTGAATAAAACCAACTGAGTCTATTAGGGACATAAAAGCTGAGCTAAGGCTATCACTTTCTTTGTCAACATGGATATTAAAAAAGTTAGATATGAACTCAGAAAATTCTGATAAGAATTCAGAATAAGGGTCTGGAGGACGGTAAATTATCACAGATAGGACAGGCTGGCAGGTTTTTGAGTCAGTATGAGATAAATTTAGAACAAGGCTTTAGAAAGAAGTGTAATTAGCCTTTGGTCTAGGATTGATCAGGAGACAAGAGTGATAAATAGCTGCTACACCACCACCATGGCCTGTGTCTCGTGGTATATGAGTATTTGGGAGGAGTGGATTCATTTAAACTGACATATTCCTCCTGGCACAGCCACCTTTCAGTTAAACACCTTTCATCCAAGATTTGGATCTCAGTCATCTAATATTTAAGAGACCACATCGAATTATCTGATGTTTTGAAGCTTCTACATTTGAGGTTTTGATTTTAATCAGATTCGTATGGTTGTTACCTTTTATTTGTTTTCGTGTTAACATTTATGTGCTCTATCCTCCATCAACCATCAACAGAAATGACATCATTTAACATAAATTAATACTTTTAGACCAGTTAAACCCATTTTAATGGCAGTTCAGCTAGATGCTGCTATATTAATCAACATCATTCCTCTCCAGATTACATTGATTATAGATATTAATGTTAACATTAGACTGATCTCTCTATCCATGGTTGATTACACATCCATAGTAACTATCTTTACAACCATATAGACATGAGGATCCTCTTGAAAATGAGATGCTGCATCTCAAGGGGCTTACGTTTAATAATTTTATATTCAGCAGAGACAACTATGAAGAAGATAGATCTATGATTGGCCCATGGATCTGTCACTAGCTTTAGTTCCTACTTTAGTGCACTTGTCTCTGCCCACCTCCCTTCCTTCACCCATACACCCAACACAGCTTTGGTATGATGGCTGTTCAACATGAGACTGGATGTACTTGAGACCTCCAGCTGCCAAACAGTTTTTTCTTGCCGCTGTTACTGTGAGCCCCCTACAGACGCACCTTCTTGCAGTTTGGTTGGCCCTGTGCTGTGCTCATGATGGATTCATGTGTGTGCAAATACAGTGTTGTGAAAAAATATTTGCCCCCTTCCTGATGTCTTATTTTTTTGCATATTTGTCATGAAATGTTTCAGATCATCACACAAATTTTAATATAAAACAAAAATAACCTGAGTAAATACAAAATGTAGTTTTTAAATGATGATTTTATTTATTAAGGAAAAAAAGCTCTCCAAACCTAAATGACCCTATGTGAAAAAGTAATTGACCCCCCTCGTTAAATCACGAGTTAACTGTGATTAACCACATTTTTTTAAAGCTGAGTTCAATTTCACTGACCACAGGCAGACCTGATTACTTCCAGACCTGTTGAATTAAGAAATCACAAGTGATTGAAATCTATCAGTCTATTTCAAAGCCATTTCAAAGGCTTTAGGACTCCAGCGAACCACAGTCAGAGCCATTATCCACAAATGGAGAAAACTGGGAACAGTGGCAAACCTTCCCAGGAGTGGTCAGCCTACTAAAATTACATCAAGAGCACAACAACGACTCATCCAGGTGGTCAAAAAGAACCCAGAACTCTGGACTCTGATTCTGAATATTTGAGATATAATAAGTGACTGGCTCGGATCAGAAATCTCCTTAAATCCAAAGCTCTGCTTACTGGGGGATAAATCTCTGCTACCCAATATAACCAAGTGTAACTTTTTGGTAATTTCAGTGGGCAGAACAACAGCATGTTGAGTCATCCTAAGACATTGGAAGGCATCAGAAATTCCACAGGTGAAAGAATGGGTTTGTGCAGTGACCAGAATGGCATCCTATGAATGTATGCTTAGACTAAATGTCAGGTGGGAGGGTGGAGTCCACTTGGGACGGGTTATGGGACTACATAAGGTGGATAATACCCCCTGCTAGGATTCAGTTTATTCATTTATTTGTATTTATTTATTTATTATTATTATTATTTATTTTACTTATATATATATATATATATATACATATATATATATATTTTTTTTTAAATAATATCTCGAAAAGAGATTTCAAAAAGAAACACATCATGCCTCGATCCAAAGAAATTCAAGAACAAATGAGAAACAAAATGATTGAAATCTATCAGTCTGGAAATGGTTACATAGCCATTTCTAAGGCTTTAGGACTCCAGCGAACCACATTTAGAGCCATTATCCACAAATGGAGAAAACAGAACAGTGGTGAACCTACCCAGGAGTGGTCGGCCTACCAAAATTACATCAAGAGCACGACTCATCCAAGAGGTCACAAAGAACCCAGAACAACTTCTAAAGAACTAGGCTTTACTGGCCTCAGTTAAGGTCAGAGTTCATGACTCAACAATAAGAAAGAGATTCAGCAAAAATGGCATCATGGGAGAGCTCCAAGGCAAAACTACTACTGACCAAAAAGAACACAAAGGCTCGTCTCACATTTGCCAAAAAACATCTTGATGATCCCCAAGACTTTTGGAAAAATATTCTGTGAACTGACAGGACCAAAGTTGAACTTCTTAGAAGGTGTGCGTCCCATTACAATCTGGCATAGAAGCAGCATAGCATTTGATAAAAAGAACATTATAGCAACAGTCAAACATGGTGGTGGTAGTGTGATGGTCTGGGGCTGCTTTGCTGCTTCAGGACCTGGACAACTTGCTGTGATTGATGAAACCATGAATTCTGCTGTCTACCAGAAAACCCTGAAGGAGAACGTTTGGCCATCAGTTCGTGACCTCAACCTCAAGCTTACTTGGGTTATGCAACAGGAAGCACACTAGCAAGTCTACCTCTGAACGGCTTAAAAAAAAAATAATTAAGGTTTTGGAGTGGCCGAGTCAAAGTCCGGACTTAAATCCAATTGAAATGCTGTGGTGTGACCTTAAACAGGCAGTTCATGCTCGAAAACCCTCCAATGTGGCTGAGTTAAAACAATTCTGTGCAGAAGAGTGGGCCCAGATTCCCTCACAGTGATGTGAAAGACTCATCACCAGTTATCACACACACTTGACTGCAGTTATTGCTGCCAAGGATGACACAACCAGTTAATAGGTTCAGGGGGCAAATTACTTTTTCACATAGGGTCATGTAGGTTTGGAGAGCTTTTTTCCCTTAATAAATAAAATCATCATTTAAAAACTGCATTTTGTATTTACATAGGTTATCTTTGTCTAAAGTTAAAATTTGTGTAATGATCTGAAACATTTAAATATGACAAATAAAGTGTCTCAAGATAACACTTGCTATGGACTGGCATTACACAGATAAAGATTGATTGATTGATTTGATTGATTGCCCCAGGCGAAAAAAAAAATAAACTTTAGTATCCTAAATTTAAGTACATTTAGTATATTTCACATGCACATACTGTACTTAGTGTACTTAAAGTGTTATTTTTTTTAGTACTAAAAAATATACTTAGTATACTAATGATATACCATTAGTGCTACTTAAAACATACTAAAATACAACTTATGTGTATTATTTTGAGACACCATTAAGTTCAACTTAAATATACTTAAAGCTGCAGTAGGCAACATTGTTTTAGTATAATTGAATAAAAATCTTATAATATACTCCAAGCATAAAGTAATTCAAGTGGTCTAAGACAAGCAATAGGTTCTGCACCTCACCATGGCTCTGTGTTCAGCCTCTAAAGAATCAGATTCGGGACGATGTGCATCAACCAAAGGTCAGCTCAGACCACTGCGTTCCTATTGGCTGTTCTACTGCATATGCATGTTCCCGTCCCGCAGGCAAAAGGAGAGAGCAAGCAGCAATGGCGGACGGTGCACCAAATAGCTATTCCAGCATTGGCTACAACTGCCTACATGGCTAAACAACATAAAGAATATAAAAGAGAGGCTGACCAAAAAAGGAACAAAAGTCGTGTTAATATTGGCAGAGCATTCCAGAAATGGAGAGAACTGCGGGATAGCCTAGGTCAGAAGTTGGATTCAGAGCTGGCCACTCTTCTCTTGGACAGGTAAGCTGCTAAATGAATAACCTTGGAATATTTGTCGTAATGTGTTGCTGTGATAGTTGTGTTGTGTAGTTAGATTTCATGAAAGCACTACACTGGACTCTGGCTGACTCAGACATTACTCAAAATTATGCCAAGTGGACCGGTGAATTCCAGCTGCGGCTCGATAGCGACTCTGTGTGCGCTGTATGCTGTGTATGCGTGCTCGTCTGGTAGGAGGGGCTCAGGGCGGAGACAAACGAAATCTAACTCAGATGAGACTCAAAAATCAACTGTTTTCTGGCTTTCTACCAACTGCAGCTTTAAGTACAAATTTCTAGAGGCCCCTGTCCTCTTTATTATGGCCCTTTTCCACCAACCCGCCTTGGCCCTACTCTACTCTTCTCTACTCGGCTCTACTCGGTTTGCGTTGCGTTTCCACCGGCACGGTACCTTCTACAACAAACCAGTTTTTAGTACCTACTCTGCTTTGGTTCTAAGCGAGCTGAGTCAATACCAAAAGATGACGTCGACCGACTGCCATCTACTGATTAGTCAGAGAATGTCGTCACCAATAAGTCATGAGCGCGACATCCAAAACAGGACTGCAGTACATTTGTTACTTTATGGCAATAACTTTGGATCTTCCAGCAAGATGGCGCTCTGAGCTGCAAGCTTTTCCAGAGCTCCTAAGTCGGTCCCTCAAAGTTAGCATTGCAGTAGAGTTGAGTCACATCTCTTGTAAAAAAAATTAATGTAAGGATTTTAAGTGAAGGAAAAGCCATTTTTACCATTCTATGGATGCATGGGATCATTGCTACACGACTGTAAGTACAAAGACTGTTAGCATGAACAAAAGAGGCGCGCCATCAGCTACTCCCGAGAAGCTAGCAACCTCCAAATAAAATAAAACCATGGAAGAAAAAGAATCTCCCGTCGACACTAACAAAAAAATATTGGAAGCATTAAATAAACTTTCAGACAGATTTGAGCTCCAGGAGAAAAGAATGGAAGAGCTCTCCAAAAAAATGGAGGAAAATTTCAGCCTGGTTACTGTGCTAAGAGAAAAGGTGAATGAATACAAGACTAAAGCAGCTGAGCTGGAGCAACAAGTGAGCAAACTTCGTGATGATGTGAAAATACTTAGAGAGAAATGCATTGACTAGGAGAGATACAAAAGAAGATGGAACCTGCATGTGAAAGGACTGAAGGAAAAAGAGAATGAAGACATAAGAGGTATGATCATCTCACTGCTCTCAAAAATCGCACCTGGGGTGCCATGGAACATGGAGGACGTGGTGGAGAGCGTTCATCGAGTTGGAAAAAAAGAGCGAAATCGCACCAGGCAAGTCATCATTCAGTTTGTGAAACGAGAATGCAGAAATGAAATCTGGAGGCTTTCCAAGGGCTGTGATGCATGCAAGGAGGCTGGAGTATGGTTTAGAAGATCTAACTAAGGAAGACAGAGCAGCGAGGGAGCTGCTGTGGCCAAAGATTAAAGAAGCAAGAGATCAGAATAAAAGAGCCTTTTTCAGAGGCTCTTTTGCCTTCATTGAAAATGTTCAAATTTACCCATAGACGGTTTAATGGAAAGAGTTATGGTTTCTTAGAGGCAAACAGTTAAGACATAAAGTTATGTATAGAGGGAAAATAACAAATTCACTTCGTTCAAACAACTTAAAAAGAGGTGATATACTATTCTTATTTTTTGTTACATTTGTTGTGTTTACATTATCTTCCAAATGTTCTTTTATTTCATTAAATACAAGGGGACTTAAGGACAGCATAAAGAGGAAAGCAATATTTCTATTTTGCAAAGGACAGAAGGCACAGGTTGTGTTTCTACAAGAGACTCATTCTAGTGAAGAAGATTCAACGTTTTGGAGTAACCAATGGGGGGACAAGATTTTATTTTGCCATGGAACCAACAAGTCTGCTGGTGTAGCAACATGTTTGCACAATTGTCCAGGAAAATCATTGAGGTCAGAAAAGACTCAGAAGGACACTGGATTGCTGCCACTTTAAGTATGGAAGGAACAGTTATGATTCTTGTCAATGTGTATGGTTATAATGGAGAATACAGAAACAGAGAGTTACTGAAGCAAATTTCTGACACTATCAGAGATTTAAAAGTTAAATATCCAACTGATAATATTTTAGTTGGCGGGGACTTTAATTCTGTTCCGGATGAATGGTTAGATAGACTCCCAACAAAATACATGAACCATGAATTTAACCAAAATAATTCTAATTTTTGCACTTATAATTCATTAATTGATGTTTGGAGGTATTTATCATCCAAATGAAAGACAATTTTCATGGATAAGGCCAAATGGAAGTTGCAAATCAAGAACTGACTTTTGGTTGGTGACACAAGAAATCTTAAACTATGTCTCACATTCATCTATATCAGCTGCGCCTACTACTGACCATCATGAAATAGGTATCACATTAACACCCAAAACAGAAAACTCGTCTAGACAGAAATACTGGAAGTTTAATGCAAATTATTTAAATGATAAAGAGTACTGTAGTATGGTGAGGAAAATACTACCATCTGTTATGTCAAATGATGAAATTAAATCCTATGGGAAAAAATGGGAATTTTTTAAATACAAAGTGAGAGAATATTCTATTATTTATGGTAAGGACATCTGTCAACGACAAAAAGAATTGGAAAGGAAACTAATAAATGACATTAATAATTGCTGTAGAAGGAGCTTGGTAATAGATACCAATAGAGAAGAACTGATTAATTTACAAGCAAGGCTCGATTAATTATTTCTGAATAAAGCACGGGGTGTATTCATCAGGTCCAGAGCTAAATGGATTGAGGAGGGGGAAAAAAATAGTTCTTATTTCAGTAGGTTAGAAAAAACAAGACAGAGAAACAATGCTATTACAACACTTAATATAAATAATAAAATTATAAATAACCCTCAAGAAATATCAAATGAAATGTTTAAATTGTATCTGAACTGAGCGCTTCAGGCGCTCCTTTGTGCCCACCGCCATCAGACTTTACAACAGCAGCGGAGGCCACAGTCTGTCACTGCACTGACTGGATTATGCTCATCTGATAGAAGACGATGGCTTAGTACTATTTCTGGACTTTTTTAAGCTTTTGACAAATTAGAGCATCCCTTTGTTTTAAAGTCACTAAAATACTTTGGTTTTGGAAACAAATTTAGCAATATTGTATCAAAGCTGTACAAAGGAATAACCAGCACAGTTTTACTTCCGACTGGGACAACAAAGAGATTTGATGTCAAAAGAGGTATAAGACAAGGAGATCCAGTTAGTCCACTTCTTTTCATAATAGAAGCTGAGTTACTAGCAATATATATTAAAAACCATGAGAACATAAAACCTCTAAATGTAATGGGCAGTCCTTTAGTAATAGCACAACTTGCAGATGATACTACATTGTTTTTAAAAAATTCTGACCAAATAACAATTGCTTTAAAAGCAATTTCATTATTTTCGGAGGCCTCAGGATTGTATTTAAATTTAAGAAAATGTGAGATTTTGACAATACATGATTGTAACCATACCTCAATTCATAATATCCCAATTAAGAGGGAAGTTAAAAATCTAGGAGTCATCATCAGTAAAAGCACAGCTGACCGAGAAAGCAACAATATTCAAACTGTTATCAAAAAGAATCAAAAACTTTTAAATAGCTGGCTTCAAAGAAACATTTCTATATTTGGTAGAGTTTTACTCACCAAAATGGAAGGTATATCTCGATTAATTTATCCACCTTACTCCTTAGCTGTGTCAAATGGACTTATTAAAAAAATAAATCAAATTCATTATAACTTTACATGGAATAACAAAACACATATGATTCGAAAAAGTGATTTAGTTAAACCAGTTAAGGAAGGGGGCTTGAATTTAATTGATTTTGAGGTAATGAATGGTGTCCTTAAATTAAAATGGTTGCAGACTTTGGTTCTAAACAAAGTGTATGGTTTATTTTACCTTCGTGTGTTTTTGAAAAGGTTGGTGGAATTAAATTTCTACTAAGATGTGATTTTGAGCCCTTAAAATTACCTCTTCAGTTATAAGACTTTCATATACAGGTATTACGGTATTGGAAAATGCTTTACAAGCATAATTTTAGCTCACATAAAGCAATCATCTGGAACAACAGGTATATCTTGCATGAAAGGAAATCTTTATTTTATTTAGATTGGATGGAAGAAGGCATTTGGGCTGTAATACATTTAATGGATAAAGATGGAAATGTGTTAAGTCATACTGATTTCAAACTCAAATTCAATATAAACTGTTCATGCAAACAGTATTCAGTAGTAATCAAAGCTGTTCCTGTAGCCCTGATTAATTTGATTAGAGAAACTCTGAAATATTCTTCTGTAACACCTGTACTTGACAGTCTTTTTATTGAGGAATATGATTTCTTAGATCGTAAGTGTAATAACAAAATTTTGAGAAGTCTTCTCACAGGGGAAGTCTTTCCTCTTCCAATTAAAAGAAATGTCACTTTACAGGTATTCTCAAAACTGGATTTGGTCAAACTAAGAACTAGATATTTCTCCTTTCCATTGTTACCAAAGATGAAAGAAGTTCATTTTAGGACTATAAATATCTATCCGTGTAATGAATTTTTAAGAAGACGGTTTAATATGGACAATAACGATTGTACGTTTTGTCATGCCGATATTGAAACACAGGAACATCTGTTTCATGATTGTAATGCTATCAAGATTTTTTGGGACAAAATTCATGAATGGCAAAATACAAAATACGTAATACCTGGTTTTGATAACCATATGATCAAATTTGGAATCTTTATAAAAGGTAAAACTGTTGAATTTTTATTTAATAACATTTTTATTATAGGGAAATCCTTTATCCACAAATGTAGATTCTTCAAAGTTACTCCTAATTTTATTGCATTTAAAAATGACCTGAAAACATTTTCTCAGCCTTTGAAAAAGATTGAAAAAGAAATTACCTCAAGGCTCTATGAAATTCTTGCTTTGTATATTAATTGAACCCCTTGTCAATGTTTTCATTTCTGTTATTTTATTTTATTCTTATTATTTTTAGTATTATGTTGGCTGTTTGTGCCATTGTGCTGCTCAGAGAATTCTGTAAAATGTTTGATGCAGAATCTGCCTCTTTGTTATTGAACTGGTTGAATAAAGGATTGTTTAAAAAAAAAAACAACTTTATGGCAATAACTTGCTGCCATCACATTGTTAAACACGACTTTATCATTACGAGCTAGCTAACAAGCTAGCGGTAGCTTCCATTAGCTTACCCTCACGTCTTTTCTTTGCAGCCCGATTGCTCTCGTCCTCGGCATCAAACTGTTGTATAGCTTCCAAAACTCTCCTGTACTTCTCAAGGGTATTTCTTCTCGCCGCCTGCAGCCTTCTTCTGCTTTCCTCTTTCATTCGGTTTGTAACAAAAAGCCACAGATCGAGCTTTAAGTATACTATTGCCTCCAAGTCCTCCATTGTTTTGATTGTTGTGTCGCGCTCAAAATGACATGAACGCAGTGTCGCCCAGCGGTTTCACGGTGACCCGGCCTCCGCTTGGTAGGGAACCGGGCTGGTGGAAAAGTAGCACAATGCGAGTAGAGAAGAGCCGGGTAGAGTCGGGTAAAGCCGAGCCGAGTAGAGTAGGGCTAATGGAAAAGGGCCATTAGACACTACTGCTCAGTTACTACCTGGAAGTTCAGCGACTGTAAAGAGAAACGCCAGAGGAGACGGCTACGCTGTGCTGACAGTGACTCCTAAAAACCTTAACACCAAACTGCTGTTTTTTATACTGACAAAGCTGAATCAGCCATCTGTAAAGCACAACACGTTTACAGTATAAAGTACTTCATAAATTAATCTCAGAAAATGTTTCTTTGCATTACCAGTGCTGTTCAGCATCACCTGTTGCTATAGTTGCATGTCTCAGGGCAGGTAAAAAAAAACCCAATCATTATCAAAATAAAAATAAGGAGTGAAAAGTACATTTCTGTGAGTGTTGCAGTTTAAAAGATATCCAAATATCACTTTGGATACCGTGGTATATATATATATATATATAAAATTTGCGTACACTGCAGATAGTTTTATTTGGCTGGATTCTAATTTGTTGTGCCTTTAGTCCAGTAACACACTTAGTTATAACTTAAGTGATTTACTCAACATGATTTTGAGAAACCGCTCCAGTTAGCTTTTTTTTTCCAAATGGGTCTAACATTTCGCATTAGTTGAATATTCATTATTAATATCCTGCACACAAAGTGCCTAACTGTCATGGCTTTATGATACACAATAATTACAATATCTTTAAATCTAATTTCTAGTGTTTCAAAATGCCAGGAAGGTTAAAATTGTAGCACCTATACTCCAAACATCATGTTGTATACTAGAATAAGAAAATTGAAGTCAAAAGTAGTTATAATTAAAGTATCTATGTGCATTAATACAGCTGTAACTTAAATTTCTTGACTGTGTAAAATTTTCTGCTCTTTGTCAGCAAAAAACATCCTTGCACTAACAAAACACAAGGTCAGAAGACAGAAGACAGAAGAGGCACATTGTTTCTTACTGGAATAGGAGCCAGTGGCTTAACAAAACATGAAAATCATTTGTCAACAATAAATGAGTATATTTCTTCCCCAAATAAGATTTATTTTTTTAAGATACGAAGCCTATGTGATGATAAACAGATAACGTTCTCAGATGTTTCATCCACAGAGGATGCACTTTTTTGTCATGAGAAAGGAAAATAAAAATACATTCTCTAATAAAACATTTTCTGTGTAATGAAGTAATAGGTACTTTTAGCCAGTAGTCACATAAACTGAGAAACAACTTTAAAAAAAACTGCTCAGTACTTGTCTTGTAATTCCTAAAGACATTATTTTACTGGGCAGCCCTCTGTTTCTGTTTCTCTGCTGCTGCATCATCAGGGCGTCAGACTACAGGCCTGGCTGCTGGTTCAAAGCAGCTGTTGATAGCTCTCACTTCTGTGGTCGTCTTATGTAGCAGCACCTGAAAAACATGAACACAACAAATGTTGTCTGACGGTTAGGTGAAGTATATTTATGGATATGAAATAATAAATGACTACATTAACACAGATTCCAGTGATTGAGTAGTTCCTTTTTGTGCATGTGCTTTTTTCAGTCGCACCAGAGTCAGCTGTTGTATAAATATGTGAAGTAAATACAGCTTTGCAACAAATAATGTTTACTCAGTTTTTATTTCATATTGCCAAAGGCAAATTTTAAGTTGATATTTACGTATAAGTCACTTTTTAGGGAGTTAAATAGAGGTTGCTTATGAAAAATCAAAAATCGTGGTTTTAAATGTTATTATCTACTGAAGTGTTCTATAATAAATAACTGACTCTTCAGAGTCCGTCTTATATTCTGTTTACACTACACAGAAAATGCATTCAGAATACTAAATACTCAGAGTACATTTTTTATCCAATTCTTTTTAATTTTACTTATTCATAAATAAAAGACAATTAAAGTGCTTCCTTTACCTGAAATTGTGGATTTCAAAACGTTTGAGTACTTTTAGTAGAGTACAATGTGTTATTCATTTTACCCCAGCCTATAAAAATTAAATAACAAAAATTTACATCTATAACTACAGTTTTATCATGTTTTCACTTTATGAAGTGTGATGTCCTCAGAGGACTCAGTGATTACCTGTCTGTACAGAGGGTCTCCTCCTCGGCAGCCCCTTCCCCGGCCTCATCAGCGGGTCAGAGCCGCTCTGTGAAGGCCTGTTGTGAACCAGGACAGAGAAGACAGCCGGCGGATTTATGAAGTTACAAACTATCAAGGTCACTAACTTTACACCATTATAGACCTCAGACATGCTTTTATTGTAATTTACTTTGGCAACTCACCTTAGCATTAGAGCCAACCAGGAAGTGGATATAGACTTGCTGACTCAGCGGGTCACCTACAAACATATTTACATATATATACAAACATTACTGAGACAACTCTTTACAGCCATATCACATAGAAAACAACACTTATAGCAGCCATTAACTATTAGCTGCTATTAGCTGTTAGCTAGCTCGTCCGTCGGTGTGTATCGTCATTTAGCGGCCTCTGCAGCCTTCAGCTCGGCTTCATCGCCGTTAATTCAGGCAGATTACGGTAAACACTTCAGCTCTGTGTCTGCTCTCTGCTCTGTATCACACCACCCTGGGCATATTTTACTGAAGTGTTGGCTGACTAGCTGTAGCTGTTCTAGCAGAGTTATAAATCATGAACAAATTCCACAAATGCCGCTCGTGACAAAAAGGTAAACTTTTATCAGAGACACAACAGTCACAGGATTAATCAGTACGTGCTCTGTAAACTTACCTCTCTGTGAGACATGTTCATGAACAGCGTCGTCCTGTCCTGCGGGCAGTCATGTTTGTGTCTTCTTGACGTTGTCTTGACGCTGGAGGATGGGGGGAAGGGGGGCAGTGAGGCGGAGGTGTTGCTAACAGCCTCTCATTATACACGGAACAGCCTCTTTGTTTTGATTTTGCTCAGGTGCTCTAGCGCGACACCTACCGGCCAAAAAGTCGCATAGTCTACCTTTAAGACGTACTAAAATACAGCTTGGTGTACTTAACTGTACTATTTTGAGACACCATTAAGTTAAACTTAAATATACTTAAGTACAACTTTCTCTACTAATGCCATACTTATTAAAAATGTTTTTGAATTAACTTAAGGTATACTTTAACTTTTCAGATTACTCTTGATGAATTTAGACTATACTGGAGATGTTCTTCTAATTTGTGTCGCCACTGCATTTTAAATATGTTTACAAAAAGTTAGATAATATTTAAAAAGTTGTACTTAGCACACTATGAGTACACTAATTATGTGCACAGGAAGTATATAAGATGTACTTCAATAAAATACACTTCAATAGTACACAGAAAGTATTGTTTTTTTATAATTAATTTGAATTTGGAATTACTTTCAAGTACACATAAAAAAAAATTACAACATACCTGAAGTAGAAAAAAGTTTATTTTTGACATGAACAGCATTACAGGAAAAATGTAAATAAATGAAGCACATTTAAGTGCAACTTAAATATGTACAGTTTAGTGTTGGTACATCTAAGCATATTTTCAAACAGTTTGTCTTCATCGCAACATTATTGTTCAACTTTGGATCATTTGACCCCTGGCAATTCTTTTAGTAATACTCTATAACCAGTTCACAAAAAATTAAAAAAGTTTATCAACTACTTTTACAGAGACCTGAACAGTTTGATCTTCAGAAGAAAGAAACAATAGATGTGCTGGCACTGCCCTGCTAACTGTGCACCACAGAGCTGCTGGTGAATTGTGTCTTAAATTTTATGTGTAACCCTAATAATGACAGTGATGAACATGAAATTCACTCTTGAAACTTTTACATGTGAACCTTTGGAGTTTAAACAAGTTGTCAAATTTATGTCCACCAAAAAACAAACAAAAACGTACAAACACTGACTGTTGTTACTGCTTACCTCTCTCTTTTTGGACACAAAATTCTCATTGTTACATTTTCTCCGAATCACTGCTCTCACATCAGACACAATTGTTCCTGGAAATTCAGCAATAACTGTATCTGTATAAAAATAGAAAAGAATAAATAAAATGGTATTACAAACCATGAGTTTTCCAGAGTTATCATGTTGGCAAGAAGGGGGCATACATACATGAGGACAACCTGAAACATGTTGCTTCTGGCTATGGCCAAGACAAGGGTGGAGGCATAAAAACAAAGTGATAATACGAAAAATAGATTTAACCAGTACTTACCAAAAAGGGCACTCAGCTTTTCCCGATGTGGCTGCTCTTTTGCTGTTCCAGTAGGCTCTGATTTTCCTGTTAGAGTTGAGAATGCCAACACATCCCACCCAAAAATAAGCACAGCTCATCCCTGTGTTAACAGGGACATTCTTGCTCGCTCTAGTCTTCAGAAACAGCTTTTGCTGACCTGCACCCCTGTGTTGCAAAGAGAAATCTGTGTCCAGGAAATAAAGTTTGTCAGTTATTACAAATGGCATTGGGAATGTGTTTCTGAAATGCATTTCTTAAAAGACAAAGCAGAACTATAGAATGCCTAAAGGTGGAATTTTTGCAAGTGATATTTGATGAATTAAAGTATAACTTCTGAACAGCTGCATGCTAAAATGGAAAATACAGTTTCTATCAAATACAGTATGTGCAAAATGTGGTTTGAGACTACAGAGAAAAACTGTTAACAGTCAAGTAGTTCACAACAATTTTGGAAGACACAACTAAATGGGTTTGAAAACTTTCTCTGTAAACCATTAAAATGTGATCCTACACTATTTACCCTAGTCAACTTTCATTACAAAACATATTAATTTCTTGGATTAATATGTTTTGTAATAAAAACATATTAAAGGACTCTGGGACTGAAAGGCAGATGTGACAACACAGAGTTCATAATTAACCTATATATCTACATTTTAAAAAAGGTTATTTTATTTTGCAGGAATTTACTGCAGTTTTGCTCACCATTTTATTTTGTGCTTGAAAGTTCTTTACTCTTGAAAGTTGCAGAGTAGAAAAATAAAAGAGACTTGTGAAAACAGTGTTACCTTAGTGTTTTTGTTGCTTTACTCTCACAATTACCTTTTTACAGCTTTTTTTTAAAAGTTGTTCTACCTGTACTGTAACCTACCTCTAATTTTCATTAACAACAAGTACAAGATAGAGAGTGACTCTTTTTTAAGGTAATATAATTAATTTCCCAGAGGTTGAATGCTTTATTGCATGTTTTTGTACTTTAAATTTCATCTCTGTTGTAAAGCTAAACAAATACTAAAGGACAAAGTATTGTAAAAATATAAAATGTTCTGCCTGTAATTCATATATTCATTGTTGTAAGTGTTTTGGGACCAATTTTTTTTTTAAAATTCATTTTATATATTTTTTAAAATTAATTGGCTGATTATTAGGTAATCAGTATTTTTTTTCTGCCAAATATCGGCATTGGCATCGGCCTCAAGAAATCCATATCGGTTGGGCCCTAGTATTTCCAAAACATGTATAAATGCAAAACACACCATTTCTGGAGCAGGACTGGAAGAACCAGAACTTGTACTGTCAGTGTCCATGGCAGCTGCCATTCTCTTCATGGTGGTAATAAGACACACTTGACTAAGGCTGGTTTCTGCATTTAGGTTAAAAAAAAACAAACAAAAAAAAAACAGTTGCAGATATATGAGAGATAAGACTCCTATCGATACAACTACTGACATAAAAAACATAAATCATTCTTCTTTGTATGGATACCTTTGGAAGCATCCATCACTTCCTGTTGCATGTCAACACTGGATCTTGATTGATCCATCAGGACACTCTCCTCTTCCTCACTTGCCCCTTGGCCTAGGTCCTGCATAAATAAAAATGTCAGCAATGCTATGTTAATGTGACTCACTTGGAACCAAAACTTGAATTACCATTAAGGATGTCTTTGCTTCTGCAAACAAGTAAATGTGCAGTTTCCATCCATGGATACAGACTTAAGCACACTATTGCTGTTCCAAAGGGAAATGTGCAATCATCTTTGTGAGAGAAAGCAGGAGAGATTTTTTATTGGTAAGCCACAGTTAGGTACAGGTACTGCATGCTTACACTTTTGTTAAATAAAGTCACAATTAGCCTCTGGCTGCACCTGCAACATTTAGGCTACATTAAAAAATATGTTTAAAAAAGCACCATATTTAATAAGTTCATTTATATAGCTTTGTTTTTTTTTCTCAATCACTACTCATTTAATGACTTTTTTCTTCACTAAAAAAAGCTATTGTTAATTCCCTTAGTTTTCTGTTTCCCACCAAACCTTTTATCAGTGATAGAGTTAATGTGAATCTGTTCTGTTGAATGGAGACTTACGTGACACCTTTAAATTTCATGTTGGTGGTGCTTTTTCTGTTAGGAGCTCCAGCTATCCAGACTAACTACGTATTTTAAACAGGATCACTGGAGCTCCTAACAGGAAAAAGCACCACCAGCATGAAATTTAAAAGCATCACAAAGCATTTGGAGCCTAAGATTGGGCTCCAAATGCTTTATGACTCTGATAGACATGGATGAAAACTCTCACTTGACAGGTTTGTGGAGGAGTGATTCTAGTTTCCTTTCTTGCATTTTGTTAATACTTACAGTTGATCCTGAAGCCTGAGGTGGGTCATATAAGTCCACATTGGTGTCTTTGTCCGTTTCATCGTCTTCACTCGGCAAGGGAGTGAAGGTTGTTGGATTTCTTCTCAGCAGTGAGGATTTCAGTTTGGAAAGGACTCTGTCTCTTACAGCCTTTACAATCTCCAGTTTCTTAAACAAAGGGCAGAAAAAGGAAAATGTTTAAACTGAAAAGGCAACAGAGGGATAAATGTCCATCTTTGTAGGTGTTTGTGGAATCTATCATCTTCTGTACAGCATATTACTGTAAGTTAGTGTCAGATCAGATTTCACAACAGGAGCAGTACTCACATACATTTTTAAAAGGCAAGAGGAAAGAAGGAAGTGAGAATAGCATTGTTTCATTTTGGCATGGTGAGAGTCGGTGTCCGTTCATCATCAACGTTTATAGCCACTGAGCTCTGACATAGTCCTTGTACTCACTACACTCCTGTAATGAAACCTTTGCAATACACCAAAGTTCAATTTTGTTAACTTTATCTTTTCATATCACACAATGTGCCATGTTTTTTTTTTGGTAGTTTTTGTTCTTAGTAGACAGGTTAAAATAATTCAAAACTAACACAGTTGGAGTGCCATCATCCACCTCTGCGACTGCACAACTGTCAAACCTAAAGCCACTTATAGTGAAAATATGTCTTATCCTTCCACAATATTCCCTCTGTAAATACTTACATTTATTTGAAGAACTTGTGATGAGTCTGTGTTTCATCTTAATCTGAGGTAAAACAGGAAGTTGCAATTTTTTTTTTTCTGTACCAAAGAGAAAGAATATATTACATGACAACATATGAACTATACCACAGATGCTTTCTAGTGAAGAGATTTTTTTTAATTTAAACTATAAAACATCATAGTATTACAGTGTAAATAAGGTCATTAATGAATTTATATGTGTATGACATGACCCTCTCTTTCATCTTTGCAGTTGGCAAGAGTAACAAAATGTTTTGCTAGCTACTGCAATACATGTTGGGATATTCAGACCGATGAATTTTTCATCACTGAAGGTTCTATAGTGTCAGTCAAAAATAATTCAGTGCGTGATTTTTATTTCATATTATTTTTCATTAACAAGATGAGAGACACCGATTCAGGGTGTACCCCGCCTCTCGCCCAATGACAGCTGGGATAGGCTCCAGCCCCCCCGCAACCCCAAAAGGGATAGTCGGTATAGAAAATGAATGAATGAAAGATGAGAGACAAGATATTAAAAGCATATTTAGCTGCAAATAGGGATTTCAAGTGAATCAAGACTTTGGTAAATACACTAAGAAATGGAGCAGCATTTTAATCCTGAGTTAATCTGACGTTAAATGCAAAGAGAGGAAGGAGGGCAAAAGCAAGAAACAATTGTGGTGGCAAGTGCTGAAGTGCAGCAACAGGTCATTAACAAACATGTAGTGACAAGTAATAAAACTGCAAACACTGCTGAGTATGATGCATAAATGTTAATAAAGCAGCTGAGTGCTGTTCACAATATTAGAAGGCTATATTCATTACTGCTCAGTACTTCCAAAAATATATAGACATGTGAGTGTTAGCAACATATTCTGAGTTTTACCAAATAATTAATATATTCTAATTTTATTTTCATGTTATAAGGATGATGAGGATGTTTTTGCAGTGGTATCAACTTTTTTTATACACAAATTTGAATGCTGTCATTACTATCTACTAAATTTTTGGTATTGCAGCATTCATAGTAATGGTAATAGCAACACAATATAACTTTTAATTAAAGTGTATTTTCTAAATGAACTACCAACACAAGCAACAAAAACAACCTTTGGTTTGCTTCCATCATGTGTTGTGATACAAGGTGAAGTCCTCCTTCCAACTGCCATGTACCAGATGTCCACATTCTTGAGGAAGGCTGCTTTATTTCCATCAACTCTTTGTAGTTGTCTGTAACCACAACCATACGTCAGACATGTGAAGATCATGTTTTTTCTGTCTTTTCCTCAATATCTTACATATTTAAATATCTTGTGAAATGCAGAACAGCCAATCTAATATTGAGCCACAAAACGTAACCTGAAGTCTTCTTATAAACATAGTTTCATAAAAACTGAAATTACATACATTAACCTTAATCATTAGCATAGGCAAGTGGCAAATACTTAATCAAATCATCACTAACACTTAGCTGGTTAGTGAATAAGTTTGCCTATTAACTTGTTTCGTCATTGTAGAAAGAATATTCTTTCAAAAGATACTTCACTACGGAGCCTGGGATAAGGCATAGGTGCTTATGTTTTTAAAATGCGCAAGCGATTTAGTATTTCGTGCGCTTGAGATGCTAAATCAAGCGCGTGTTTTTAAACAAATAAACACTAGTGATGTTAATGAGATGTACCAAGGCTTTGAAGCGTGTGCCGAGTAATGGACGGGGCGTTTCTTCAAAGCGCGTATCGAGGCTTGCTTCATTTAGGGGAGGAGCCAAAAATGATGATGTCTGAAGTCTTGCTGCCCGGCTGTACCATGTGACTGCTTCGGGAAGTAGTTCAGATTTTGCCGCGAGGTTCGACAGCTGTACAAGCTCCTCAGGCTCCATTCAAAATATGGGTTTTTGAAGGAGAGGTTGAAGATTTAGGAGAGTGAGGAGAAGATAGGTAAGAGGATGGAGCCAGGTAAGAAGAGCAAGAGGTCTGCATATTAAGAAATGTATTTTTCACTTTCTTATTTTTACTCAAAGGTGAGGTGTTTATTGTGTTCCAAGGACTTGGGGTACAATAACAACACCTCATATGTGATAAATTATGTAGAGAAGTTACTCGGTTATACATTTTTTTTAATTCATAGTCATTCCCAAGAGCCATAACAGACAATGCATCACACATTATGTGGTTAAGATAAAGCTGCATGTGATTATACACCTGGCCAGTAGGTGGTTTCGTGTGCACATGAAACTTCAAGAGATGAACCCCATTCTCAAACCAATTGGCTCAAGTGGTTTAATGCCTCATGAGGCGTCATCTCACCATCACTACTAAACACGTTTGTCACCTCCCAGGCTCAGTAGGCTACTTCACACCATGCACCATCAATACACACCTCTGAGTAGTCCAGTTTTGCGGCCACCTTGTTTTGAGGCGCTTTCCTGTTGTCCCAGCACACTTGGATCCATCCATCTTCACCGAGAGGTCCGGCCATTTTAACACCTGAACAAGCTGCTGTCTGTACTCAGGTGTCACTTTGTCAGTGCTCTCGACACGAATAGCTTCGTCCCTAAAATAAAACATCCTGAATTTGAACTGTGTAACTGTGTAACTCGACGACGACGACGACGACGGTTCCCCTTCAGCAGCATTCAAGTAGAAGGTTGCATTCGGTGTTCACCAATCAGCGGCAGCACTGTGCGACCAGTACTTCCGGGTCAGTTTGAAAAACATGCATCACGTGAATTTTCAAAAAATTTTTACTTTGAAAATTGTAATAGTCTGTCAGACGCAGACTGGTCATTCTTGCAGAAAATACAGAGAGTAAAAAATATTTGTGTACTTCTATAAAAGCACATGGTCAATTGAAAGGTGCTCTATGGTCATGTTTATTCAAAATTCACCGTTCTGAATGAACATAAGCATTTTTAAGTATTGCATAAAAACAAAGACGGTGTTGAAGTTATCCAAATGTACTTTTGTTACACCTATTACTAACATTTTAATGTTGAAATGGAAAAGGTAATGATCCTTTTTTTTCAAAAGGTGTTAATAGTTAAAAAGCATTGCTGTATTTTGCTGGTAAAATACAATATTTTAAAAGGCTGAAGAGAAAAGTTCAGCTAAGAAATTAACTTTTATTGTACATGCTTATAAACTGATCCAAGCACACTGAAAGAAATGACTACATGCTGATGAATTTGTACTGGTCTATAGTGTAGGGCAGAGTGTGGTAAACTGAGCCAGTGGGTAAGTTGACCCAACCCCTGTTTCTGAGGAACAGTAAACAACTCTTGTCATGTGGCCCTAAATTCAGGAAGCCCTTATCATTTCTCCCTGCCCCTGTTGAAGAGGAGCACATGGCATTAACGGTTGGTACTTTTTAACACAAAAAACACTTTTTCGTGTGTCAAAGTAAATTTTCTGCATGTCAGGTATATTGAGCTTTGTATCAAATCCAATTTATCCAGGTCTAAAATGGTGTATGATACATATATGTAATTTACCCATGTACAAAACCATGTGACTCATTTGGCTAAAGATTAGCCTGAATAGCAAAGCTAGCAACATTTTTTCCAAAATGTTGGCTATGGGGCAAAGTGAGCCATATGTTGTGGGGTAATTTGAGCCATTGGTTTCTTTGATACCACCAAAAGTTTGAAAACTTATATTAATGTACTGAATCATAAAATACTAATTAGTGTTATGTTAACCAACTGACTTGTCTGATCAAATGTTAAACAAGGAGAAAATCTTGTCAAGAGTGTACAGAGGAAAACCAACTGGGGCTCAACACCCCTTGCTGAGATGTAGGAAGCAATGAAGGGAGTCATGGGTGGAAAGTCGATCAGATCCATTGCAAAAAAGTGAAATATTGACAGGTCAACCCTGCGGAGGTATATGAAGAAGAGGGATGTTCAAACTTGCTTGTTTTGGCAAGTCTGAACTTGTAAAAACTTCAAAGCATACAAATAAATGTAACTTTTCTAGAAGGAATAATAGTTTTTTCTGCGAAGTACTGATTTTGTTTCTGTTTGTTGTTCAAAGCTTTGCTGGCTCTCATTTAACTTCATATGAGTACCTAATTTTCCCATAAAGTTGCAAAATGTGTCCATTAATGGCATTACAATTTTGAAAATACTGATTTTTTTTCTAGGTTGTTTAAGTTAGGTTTAACAAAATAAATAAGACTATTAGTAAAGTGAACAATCTCTTGTGAAATGACTCTCTTAACAGCAATACATTATCTTTTAATCATTCTCAGATTTAAAGTTATGAAGTCACATGGTCAACTTCCCCACAGACTTGGCTTATCTTACCCCTAACCTGGGGTAAGTTGAGCCACAGGAGTATTTTATTTTGAAAGGCCACAGTTTCCAGGCTCTTCGTCATTGATACGTCCTTACAATTTCAGTTAATAGCAAACATTCTTAAATAAGAGTATATGTTTTCATTTTATCTCTGCTGCATTTTTCCTTGCCTCAATGACAACAAAAGTAAAAAATGGCTCATCTTATCCCACTCTCCCTACTCATGAAGAATACACTAATTTACCATAGAAGTAGCTTTTAATTGTTAACACACTTATTTTAAGTGCACTTCAACACTGCTATGCTAACAATGTTACAAAAACAAGTGTTATAAAAGTTCTTAAAAGCGTCCAAAAAGTGCATTTGATAAAAGTAAATGCAAATCCACTAAAATTGAACATATATTTAGAGCATTCAAAGTACACTATAAAAAATGTACTTATCAAACACTTATGTATATATCAGTGGTGGTATATTTTATATGAATATACTTAATATCAATTTAAGTATTATTACTAAGTAGTGTACTTAATCTAAGTAAACTGAAGTACTACTGAGGGAATAATATATTTGTAATTAGTACACTTTAGTATATTTCATTAATAGTATATTTTATATGAATATACTTAATTTAAATTTAAGTATTAGTACCAAGTAGTGTACTTAATCTAATTAAACTAAAGTACTACTAAGGGAATAATATACTTGCAATTAGTGAATTTATAATATATTTTGGATTTATTTTATTTTAACACACAAAGTCATAATGTGCTAGAAATGTACTTTCTGAAAATTAAGTACATTTTTAGTACATTAAAGTATATCACTTTTTTGCCTAGGTGATGTCTATGAAGGTCATCCATTCAGAAATAATATCTTTAAGTGGGGATCCAGGGGTCCCCAAAAGATTAACTGTGACTGTGATCATGGTCCCCATAAAAAATCTGTGGATATGGTCATGGATCCCTTTGGATGACAGTGAATGTTTTCATCGTTCCCAGAGGATAGTTTTCAATGTTACAATGGTCACCAAGGATAAATATTATTGTGATCATGGTCCCTATAACATAGCTATTACTGTAATCATGGTCCCCAAAAGATTAAAGTGAATGGGACCATGGTCCCTATAATATATCTGTTACTGTAATCATGGTCCAAATAAGATAAATGTAAATGTAAATCATGGTCACCATTGGACAAATAATATATTATCATGGCCCCCTGTAGATCAGTTGCATGTGATTGTGGTCTTGAGTGAATGAGGAGTATATTACTGTGGTCCCCAGTGGCTGAATTGCATATAATTGTCATACCCAGTTGATGAATTGTATGTAATTGTGGTCCCCAGTGGATGAGTAGTAAATAATCATGGTCCCCAGTGGATGAGTAGTACAGTATATATTCATGGTCCCCAGTGGATAAACTTAAATGTGTTCAAAGATTTGATAAACAGGAATGCTAAGACTTCTCCAAATTGATTAAAGTAGCCTAAAAAAAAAAGGAGAAGGAAACCAAACCCTTAGGAAAGAGGAAGTGAAAATTTGTGGTTTCTGGTATGATGTCAATAATGGCACTAGATGTATTCCAATTTAATCACATGTCTGGTAAATTTCTTTAGAAAGAAAAAAATATTTTTTTTTCTCAGTCAGTTCAGGGTTTTCATGAAATATTTGGAGTCATGGCTCAGTCCTGGTCTGAGGGACACAATGCTGTTATGAGTCTGTTGCCTCTTTTTTGGTTGTCCTCCTTTAGCGCAACAAACAGTAAAACTATAAATCCTAATAACTTGGTAAAATATAAATTACACTAATAACCTGTGGTGGAAAATTGTCATACAATGTCTTGTTGTTATCACTGTTAATTAATGAGTTTTACTTTACTCATACTTACAATGTTTTTATCTTTCTTAACATACTTCCAATAATGAAATGTTGAATGTTGGTATGTAGGTCATTTTAGTAACTCAAGTAACTTTCTTTTTTTTTTTTTTTAGCATTAGCTGGTAGTAGTAGTTATACAGTATCATACAAATACAGTGTATGTAACATTGTTGATATTACCAGGCACATATTTTGCCTTATGTTGGGTTTTGCATTACTAAAGGGCTTTTTGCCTTATATACTGGGCCTATACTACACCTAAGCCTTTTATACATATTTTTATATCATCCATAATAATATTTCTATATTTACATTGTATAATGTTTATATATGCTCTTGGATATTTGGTCACATATACAATCAATCTTTATTTTTACAGTGCCAATTCATAACAAGTGTTATCTCAAGACACTTTACAATAGAGCACAAAGCTCTTCATATTATGGATACACATATATGCATAGATATACATATATAAAATACACATATGTATATACAAATATAAACATCCAACACCCAACATGAATCCATATAGCCAATCATGAATCCCTCCATCATGGCGGCAAGAAAAAACCTTCTGTTAAGCAGCAGGAAATCTTGAATGTGGACCCCAGTCTCATGATGAACAGCAAATCCACACGATGCTGTGTTGGGTGTGTGGGTGAAGGAATGGAGGTAAGTGGAGACAAGTGGACTAAAGTAAGAACTAAAGTTAGTGACAAATCAAAGGACCAATCATAGACCTGTCGTCGTCAAATTTGTTTCTGCTGGAAACAAATTTATTAGAGGTTAGCCTCTTGAGATGCTACATCTTATTTTCAGGAGGGTCCTCATGTCTGTATGGTTGTGGTGATAATTTTATATAAGTATAATCAATAAAAGTCTTACTGAAAATAAGAATTTATGGTAGTGACAAACTCATGGGTGCCCAGACCACAAGTGCATCTCTACCATATTTTTCTCTGTCAAGTATAAATGTATTAATGGTAGGCCTCTCGAGATGTCACACCTCATTTTCAAGAGGGACCTCATGTCCATGTGGAGCTAGAGATAGTTACTATAGATGTATCTATTGTCATGTATAATTATATTAGCGTACTAAAAATACAAATAACAAAACAAACAAAAAAAACATCCAAATGCCAAAATCATATTATCTGCTCCCCCCCGCCCCCACCCCCCACTACAATGGAATGTTCCATGATGACAGAAGACTGAGCAACCAGAGCGTTCGAAAGAGAGGGCGGCGTCTAATGGGCCAATTATTTGACAGCAATGGTAGATCATGGGAGCCCTCAATAGTTCCGAACAATGCGACCGGGGCAATAGGATTCCTCTGGGGAAGGTATGTTTCTTGCATTTATTGAAGGTCAATTGACAGGTAGGAAGCTACAATTGACATTTTAATGATGGCCATTTTACAAGCACATTTGAATCAAATTAACAATGTAATTTAAAGCACAATAGCTCATCAATTTTTAACAAAATATTGATTTTAATGTGGTCACTGGTCTACTTCTTGTTGTATGTTACACCTTTGATGAAAACTGTTCTGCATTAGACCTGTGTGGTTAATCTGAAAACAACAGGATGAATGAAATGTTTTTAAGAAATCGTGTAAGCCATTCTTTCACTCCAGAAGAGTGCAGTCCTAGGAACAGCTAAGATACTGCGCAGAACCCTCAAGCTCCCAGGCCTCTGGTAGAGGACCCGAGTTGAAGAGGATGAACAGCCACCCACCCCACTGGGAAAAAGGGGGGTGGGTGAGAGAAGAGTTTTTTATATATACAGTAGATAGATGAGATAAATTAGATAAGATATTACATACTTCACAAGACAGGTTCCTACATGTTTTAATTTAATAAATCTAAGTTACAGTATAGGCAATGTCCTTGAAACATCTGAACATGTTTTCCTACTCAGGAGGATCACACAGGCTTCTTCCTTTCTCATCTGAAATGTTACTACAAAATAAGTCATTAATTTTCCAAATCACCAACGCTGATGTTGTACATAAGGAAATTTAATAACGTTACATTGTCAAGCAATGTTTGCTAGTCAAGAACGTAAAGTAAAGTTAGTTTAATGTCCAAATTCTTTCTTTTCAGAGGAAATTTCAGCAATTTTAAAAGCATTATCACAATAATATTGTTCCTACACAAGCGCATAGAATATATACCATGTTGGAATTTGCCTAAGCTAATGTATGAATGTAAAAAACTGTAAATATTGGGAAGTAATTACCAGAAACCGCGGCTATGTAGTTCATTTAAATGGCCCACCAAGCTTTGTTTGGAACTATTCGGCTGCTACATGAACCACGTGACCCTCTGCGTTATGAACCCTCAATGACGCCACTCTCTCTTTCCACCGCTCTGTGAGCAACCAGGAAAAATGATAAATTCATCTTGAGGTATCCTCCATCACTTATGCTCCATCATATAAGAACAATCTCTGAAGGACCAAGCTTCAAATACAATCTACTAGTGCAGCAGTTCTCAACCTGTGGGTGGAGGCCCATGGGCCTCAGAGCTGTTTTCAGAGGACAGTGCATAAATCAGGTAAAACTGTGGCAAAAATGTCTTTAGTGTATGGAGGCCCTAACAGGAGACCAGACAACACCACTGTGTACAAGACCGAACTTGGTGAGTGAATTGATTAATTTAGATAGATAGATAGATAGATAGATAGATAGATAGATAGATAGATAGATAGATAGATAGATAGATTAAAACATGATTAATATAGATAGATGAATGAACAACCAAACAAACAAGCTGATTAATATGGACGATCCCGAATGAGGGACCCCGCTCATTCCGGCTAAGGCACCCACCTTCCCAAAGCATAAAGCTGGGGGAAACACTGGCCTTTGCCTTTCCTACTTTTTTTGTTTCAAAAGAACAGATGAAGAGGGCCCCTGGCAATGTTTGCATTAGGCCCCCAAATTGCCAAGTCCGCCACTGGGTCAGCCTACCAAAATTACATCAAGAGCACAACAACGACTCATCCAGGAGGTCACAAAAGAACCCAACATCTCAACATCAAAAGAACTGCAGGCCTCATTTGCCTCAGTTAAGGTCAGTGTTCATGACTCAACAATAAGAAAGGGACTGAGTTGAATGATTTTTTTAAATAAGCGCTCCATTCTTGAGAAATTTCAATCTGGATTTAGGACGAACCACAGTACAGAGACTGCACTACTGAAAACTGTCAATGATTTTAGGTGCAACTTGGACTTACACAAGCTTACAGTCCTTGTGCTACTGGATCTAAGCGCTGCTTTTGATACAGTAGATCACAGGATTCTTTTAAATAGACTAAGACACCTAGTAGGCCTCTCTGGTACTGCTTTTCAATGGTTTAGTTCTTATCTCACAGATAGAACATTTCTTGTAAGTTTGGACACATGCTCTTCAAGGATCCATAAAATTAAATGTGGTGTTCCCCAAGGCTCAATTTTAGGCCCTGTACTTTTTAACTTATACATGCTTCTACTGGGAGACGTCATCAGGAGGCATGGTATCACGTTCCACAGTTATGCTGATGATACACAGCTTTACATATCCATGTCTCCTGATGACACAGGGCCAATTGATGCCCTTTTTAATTGTATTTTAGACATTAAATCCTGGGTGGCAGAAAACTTCCTACAGCTCAACCAGGACAAGACTGAGGTTTTAATTATTGATCCTAAGGCTCAGGGAGAGAAACTTTTATCAAAACTCTAAACCCTGTCTTTAATTCCATCTAATCAGGAGAAGAATCTGGGCGTCATTGTTGACTCTGAGCTCAACTTTATGCCACATATTAAAAATGTAATGAAAACATGATATTATACCTTTTTTTTTTTTTTTTAACTTTTTATTTATGAACTTTTCTCATTTAAAAATGCAAACAGAAAGAACATAACAGGACAAACAAAAAAAAAACAACAATAATAAAAGCCCTTATCAAGGAGATCATGGAGTGAGTTTTGCCTTCAGCATAAAAAGGTCCACTTTGATTGTGATTTGTTGAGAAAGCCTGGGTCTTCCAGGCCTGCTGGCACATTTCTTCAGTTATATCAATGTCCAGTTCTTTCTCCCATTTTTACTTAATGTAGTCTGTGTTTTCCTTCTTCATTGAAATAATGCTATTATATAACTTACTTATTAAACCTTTATTATTACTTGAGTTGTAAGCATTAATAAAAATTTGAATGATAGTTGGTAACTCCGACGTACCAGAACCCTTCACCTTTTTGTTAAAGTAGTCACGTAGCTGCAAGTACCTAAAGAAGTCATGGCCTCCTAACCCATATGTCTGACACATAGCTTCAAAGCTATTTAATTCTCACTTTTTAACAATCTTACACATGGAGGTGATACCTTTTTCGGCCCACTGTCTGTATCTGATACAGACAGATATAATGATGGCATAAAATCAAGGTCATATGCAGGCCACCTAAGCAATTTGACCTCTTAAGAGTTGGTATTGTTTAACCACTTCTACCCAAGTTTTCAGAGAACAATTTACCCATTTATTCGCTGTCTGCAGCAGATCCTTCTCTGTGTCAATATATCCAAGGACAGACTGAATGGGTCTATCCATCAGACTGAATTCCATACTTTTCCATTTGCTTACATAAAACGGATCACACCAAAACACAAGCGGTCTCAATTGTGCTGATATATAATAGTCCCTTAAAGATGGAAGAGCCATACCCCCCCCCCTCCATCGGCAGCTGAAGAGTACAGAATTTCACTCTTGGTTTTTTCTTATCCCAAATGAATCGTGAAATATGTTTGTTCCATTCTCTGAACTGTTTTTGAGGTATTTCCACAGGAACTGATAAGAAAAGGTATAATAATCTTGGGAAATATTCATTTTTACTGTTCTAATTCTGCTGCCAAGATCCAGGGGGAGCATACTCCAGCCATCAAGATCATCATAGATTTGTTTATTGATGGGCTCATATAATTAATATTGTACAGTTGTGATATGTCTTTGGGCAGGTTTACACCAAGATATTTGATTTGGGTGGAGTGCCAGCTAAATGTATAATTTATTTATTCTGATTCCTTTATTCTTGCCGTGGGGGAAGCGTAAACTACCTGAATACAACGTATAAAATTCTCACAGAAGCTAAATCTTCTCAAAACTAAAAAAAGAAATTCCCACCCAACTGAATTAAAAGCTTTTTCAGCATCTAAACTAAAAATAACTGAACAAATGTTCTCTTTATTTATCTGTTCAATTATGTGTAGTGCTCTCCTTATATTGTCTTGGGTTTGTCTGTTTTTTATGAATCCAGTTTGATCCTCATCAATTAACATAGGTATCACAGTCTCCAACCTCTTTAAGATTCTTGCATATAATTTATAGTCTGTATTCAGGACACTTATAGGTCTATAATTTTTACAATTCATCCTATCCTTTCCCTCCTTGGGGATGACTGATATGAAGGCCTCCTTCCAAGAGGGGGAGATGATGATTCTCTTAATATGTAGTTGAAACATGTTTCCAGAAGGGGAAGCAAGGGTTTTCTCATTAATTTATAATATTCTGGTGGGAACCCATCTGTGCCGGGGGACTTGCTACTATTTAAACTTGAAATAGCTTTGTCTATTTTTTCTATTGTTATCGGTGTACTAAGTTTATCATTTGCGTTTTTACCTAACATTGGAAGGTCTAAAGAATTTAAGAATTCAGTAATAGCATGATTATTAACCTGATCTGGTTGGGAGTATAAAGATGTATAATATGTCTCAAATGCCTTCTGTATGCCATCCAGGCTACTAGTAGCTTTATGTGTTACAGGATCTCTGATTTTATAAATGGTATTTTCTGCCTGTTGTCTTTTCAATCTCCAGGCTAAAAGCTTAGATGCTTTTGGACCTATTTCATAATATCTTTGCTTCATAAACCGTATATTTTTCTCAACTTCCTCACTTAAATTTGATCTATTTCCTGTTTTACATTTCTGATTTGTTGTATTGTTGTTGGGGTATTTTGAGTGATGTGTGTTTGTTCTAAATTTCTCAATTTTTCCTGTAAACTTAACAATTTTTGGGATCTAAGTTTTTTCAGAAAAGCCTTCCTGGCTATAATCTTTCCCCTGATTACAGCTTTAGCTGCATCCCACAATATACAAGGATTTACCTCTTCATTATCATTATCTTGCAGATACAGGTTTAAGTCTTTCTCTACCTCACCTCTAAATGTTGGGTCATTTAACATTCCAGTATTTAACCTCCACAGTGTTTTTAGTTTTCTGGAATCTAAATGTAATGTTATATATACTCCTGAGTGGTCTTACAAATCCCTCTGACCTATTCTACACTCTTTTAACCTATGTAAATCCTTATTATACATAAAGAAATAGTCTAATCTTGAATGGGCTGCGTGCCGGGCAGAATAAAACGTAAATCCTGGTAATGATCCAAGCATAAACCTCCAAACATCGTTAAGTCCGAGATCCTTTAGTATCCTATTGATTTGTTTTTCTATTGGGTTCCTTCCTCTTTTACTATTAGTTGAGTCTAAACTGGGATTTAGCAGCACATTGAAGTCTCCCGCACAAATAAGGGTTCCGTGGGTCTCTGACGCAATTAAGCCGAATATCCTTCTGAAGAAACATGCGTTACTTCCCGGAGGAGCATACACATTACAAAATGTAACATCTTTTCCATCTAATTTCCCTTTTATTAAGATAAATCTACCCTCTTTGTCACTTATTTCAGATATGAATTCAAAGCAAGTTTCATTTGAGATTAGTATGCCAACTCCTCTTTTTTTACCCTTTTAAGACAAGAAGAAGGTGTTTCTGAAACCTAATTTTTTTAGTTTTTTGTGTTTAGCATGTGAGAGATGTGTCTCCTGCCAGAACACTATATTTATACTCTCTTTTTTAATTTTGGCTATCATTTTGCTCCTTTTAACTGGGTTATTTAGCCCATTTACAATCAGCGATATAATATTATAATACTGATAATGCACCATGTGTGTAATAATGTGCTGCCTATATCACACTCCAGACCTCAGGGCATAAAACTTGAAATGAACTATAATACAAAGCAATGGACTGAACTTCCAACAAAGTGGGTACCATGTTACCTCTAACAGTGAGGGGAACTAGCCACAAGGAGGGGCCCCTCGTTAAGTCAGGAAAAAAAAGAAAGAGTCTTGTGGCCCTTTAATACAGAGTTCGTATGCACCAGTCTCCGACTGTAAATAGGATTAATGGGCATATGGGCTGCATAAAGTACATACACACTGTTATATCCTTAAGTTAGGTAGCACATAAGACTCATACAACGACTGAACCTTAGTGTCGTTTATTAGCGGGAGTACATGGGCACATGTCACATCCGTATGGTAACCAGCATCAACAAACAGTGACGCCCCACAATCCTTTGCGGTGTCAGATCTATGGAAGCCCAAGTTGGCCACAATACACAACATCTCCTCCCTTCTTACATCTGATGTACTATGAAATAGACACTGCGATATTATTCCAACATTCCAATTTCAAATACAATGGTGACACATGTCCCAGAACATATATACTATATACTGCACTACTGTAAAGTGCACTTGTATTGTAGTTAACTTATTTAACCCTTTTTTTTTTTTTTTAACTTTTGAACACTAACTTAGGGTTGAGGGTGGACTACCTCTTCCCTAGACCATACCCAAGGGATTGTTCTGCCCTTATTCTTGGTTAGTCACTGAACTATAAACTCAAACGGTCAGGAGGTCCCCGCTCTCTTTCAGGGTACTGGCGCTCTGTAGAAACAAGTTCATGGTTCTTTAACGGTGAACTTGCTGTAGGTGGTGATGAAAAGGAAGATGTCTCACTCTCTTTTACAGTCACAGAAACTTTTGTCCCTGATTTGGTCAAGTCCGGCACTTGTGTTGGTCCTTGGACTGGTGTTTTGGCTGCTATATATGGAAACTCTCCAAGAGGCAACTCTGTAGGCGTTGGTGAAATCTTGAGAAGTGGATCAACATGCCTCCTCCAGACACTATCAGCAGTCTGAACGGTATAAGAGACTGGTCCAGTTTTAGCAATAACAGTGGCTGGAATCCACTTTGGTTCACCACAGTAATTCCTTGCCAGCACAGATTCTCCCAGGCCAAAAACTCTGCTTTTTGCATGTCGTTCTCTGTATGTTACCTGTTTCTCTTGTTGACCCTGAACAGTTTCCTTTACTGTTGAGGGCTTCAGGAGGTCAAAGGTTGTGCACAGTTCTCTTTTTAGCATCAAGCTAGCAGGCGATGTCTTTGTGGTTGCATGAGGGCTTGTGCGGTAGGTTAACAGGAAATGGTGCAGTCTCTGATGAAGAGTTCCTTGACCGCGTGATGTTTTGAATGCATGTTTCATAGTTTGGACAAACCTTTCTGCCAATCCATTTGTTGCAGGATGGTATGGAGCTGATCTTATGTGTTGTACTCCATTAGCTTGTAGGAATGCCATCATTTCTTGTGAAACAAGTTGTGGTCCGTTATCAGAGACTAACTGTGCAGGTGATCCAAAACGACTGAAAATTTCCCCCAGTTTCTCTATTGTCTTTTCTGTGGTGGTTGATCTCATGATGGCTACTTCAGGCCACTTACTGTGAGCATCAACAACAACAAGAAACATTTTATCTTCAAATGGCCCTGCAAAGTCGATGTGTATACGTTTCCATGGCTCCTGTGGATACTCCCAGGGATGCAAGGAAGCTTGAGGTGGATTGTTTCTAACCTTGTGGCAAGATGAACAGCTGTTGGCCATCTCTTCTATCTGCTTGTCCATGTTAGGCCACCAAAAGTAGCTCCTTGCAATTTCCTTCATTCGCACGATTCCACTGTGTCCTGAATGAAGTTGTTGCAACATTGTTTTGCGAAGCGACTGTGGAATAATCACTCTCCTACCCCACAGCAAACATCCAGACTGTACAGAAAGCTCCAACCTCCTTTTAAGGAATGGCTTTAGACCAGATTCATCAGTGTTTCGCCCTTATACCACAATGTCCATGACTGCAGACAACTCTGGGTCATTGCAAGTCTCCTTCTTGACTTCTTCAGCTGAGACAGGTGACTTTTCAACTTGTCTGAAGTAGAATATGTCCACTGTGTTGGACTCTGGCTTTGTGACAGGAAGTGGCAATCTGAATAAACCATCAGCGTTGCAGTGTGAGTCTGACTTACGATACTTGATGTCATATGAATGAGCTGACAAAAGTAAAGCCCATCTCTGCAGTCGGGATGCCGCGAGAGATGGTATCCCTGTGTGTGGACCAAGAATGGTTGTGAGGGGTTGGTGGTCAGTTAGGAGAGTAAACTTCCTTCCATACAAATATTGATGGAATTTTCTAACTCCAAAGACAATGCTTAGTGCTTCTCTTTCAAGCTGAGCATAATTACTTTCTGCCTTGTTCAATGTCCTCGATGCAAAAGCAATGGGCTTTTCCTCACCGTTTGGCAGTACATCTGAAATAACTGCACCCACTCCATATGGAGAAGCATCACAGGCGAGCTGGAGTGGCAGTTTTGGATTGAAGTGTGTCAGCACCTCTGATATTGTCAATACGTCTTTAGCTCTCTGGAAAGCTTCTTGACAGCTGGCTGTCCACTTCCACGCTTTATCCTGACGCATTAGTTCGTGTAGCGGTTGTAGCAATGATGCCAAGTTGGGAATGAAGCGTCCATAATAGTTCAATAATCCTAAGAAGGACCATAGCTGACTGACATTTTGGGGTGCAGGTGCATTCACAATAGCTGCAGTTTTTGATGGTGCAGTGTGCAACCCCTTTTCATCAATCTCGTGCCCCAAATATTCCACTGATGACTGGAAAAGCTCACATTTTCCTCTTCGGACCCTCAATCCATACTCCTTCAGTCTTTGGAGGGTCGCATCCAAGTTGCATAGATGCTCCTCATCATTTGCATCAGTGCACAGGATGTCTAGATAGCACTGTACCCCTGACAAACCACTGAGAACCTGGTCCATTGCTCGCTGAAACAATGCTGGGGCTGATGTGATGCCGAAAGGCAGCCTGCAGTATCTGAAAAGACCCTTGTGTGTGTTAATAGTCAGCAAGTCACCTGACTCTTCTTCTACATGCATTTGCAGGTAGGCCTGATTGAGATCTATTTTGCTGAATTTCTGTCCTCCACTCAGTCCAGTGAACAAGTCATCAATCAGAGGCAGTGGATATTGTTCTGTTGTCAGTACAGGGTTAAGTGTTACTTTAAAATCTCCACAAGTCCGTATTCCCCCATCCTTTTTAGGAACTGGGACGATGGGTGTGGCCCACTCACTGGTCTTCACAGGTTCCAAGACCCCATTTTTGACCATAGCATCCAAATCAGCCTCCGCTTTAGGTCTGACAGCATATGGCACAGGCCTGGCTATCAAGAACACACTGTTACTATCAGGTTTTACGTGCAGTTTCACTGTTATATCTTTCATGCTGCCTAACTCATCCCGAAAAACCTCTTCATGTTTTTCCAGTATGGCCTGCAGCTTGGAGGAACCCTGCGACAGCCTCCGTATCTCTTGCCAGTCAAGGTGGATTTTTTTAAGCCACACACGTCCCATGATAGCAGGATAATTTTCCTTGGTGACATAAACAGGGAGTCTTACAGTCTGGCCGTTACACTCAACCAAAACATCTGTCATCCCTTTCATGTGTACGTTATGTCCAGTATATGCCCTGAAAACAGTGTCAGAAGGAGGAAGTGGGAGGTGCTTCATGAACTTCTCATAAATCTTTTGAGACAACAATGATGCTTTTGATCCAGTGTCAATCTGCATTTTCACAGAATGTCCTTCCAACTTAGGTTTAGCCCAGTATCCTTCTGTGCCATCATCCACATTCATTATCTGCACAACATTTACTGTTGCATGCATTTCCTCCTCTAAACAATCACTGGTTCCCTCATGCTCATGCTTAACTGTGTGAACATGTCTTTTCTTTTTAGGGTTTGTCATGTTTCTTTTATTTCCACTCTTTGCGTTTTTATCTGTGCCCTTTTTATTTCTGCATGCTTGTTCCACATGGCCTTTCTTCCCACAGTTGTTACAGTTCATGTCTTTACACCAACATGCAGCTGCAAGATGTCCAGACCTACCACAGCGAAAACATGGACCTTGTGTTTTTGGTTCATCACTGCCAAGTTTGTGCACTCTGCCTGTGGCATGTAGCTGTTGGGCTTCTTTTGATGCCATTTCCATTGTTACACTGATCCTAATAGCCTTTTCAAGGGTCAAGTCACTTTCAGTGAGCAACTTCTTCTGTGCTGCTTCGTTCTTTAAGCCACATACAAGCCTGTCTCTTAATGTATCATCTAAGACATCCTTGAATTCACAGCGTTCAGCTGGCTTACGTAAAGCTGCAACATACATGGTGACAGATTCCCCCTCCTCCTGGCTGCGTCGGTGAAATCTAAACCTTTCAGCTATCACCAGGGGCTTTGGCGAAAAATGTTTGGCAAGAGTATCTACAATGTCTTTATATGATTTACTACCTGGCTTTGCTGGCTGCAGTAAATTCCGGAGAAGGTTGAACGTTTTTGGTCCCATCACACTTAAAAATGTTGGCACTATCTTCTCTCCAACTATTCCATTAGCCTGTACGAAGTAGTCGAACCACTGTGTAAGAGCTCCACTGCTCCATGCTCTCATCAAAGGGATCGATTGAGCCGATAACTCCAGCCATCTTGGGCTCCTGGTTATTTCTGGCGGCTCCTTATGAGATAACTGAATTCTTCTCATTTATTTTTCACTTACATGAGCCACAACATTCTGCATTCTGTGGCCAATGTCCGCCGTGTAGCCCATCTCGGCTCTACACCTTTTTCCTTCCCGCAGGCGCCGTCTACTTCCCGCGTAGCGATGTCAACGGAGAACAGAGCACTCATTCCCCGCAGCAGACGACTGGCGTCGGTTCAGACGTCCTCATCGCCACTTTTTGTTATATCCTTAAGTTAGGTAGCACATAAGACTTGTACAACGACTGAACCTTAGTGTCGTTTATTAGCGGGAGTACATGGGCACATGTCACATCGGTATGGTAACCAGCATCAACGAACGGTGACGCCCCACAATCCTTTGCGGTGTCAGATCTATGGAAGCCCAAGTTGGCCATAATACACAACACACACAAAGAAGGAGACTGTATAGAGTTTTTAGTGCTACCGTCCTATTCCTGCATGGAGGAAGGGCATCCCAGCGTCGCTACGCCGTAGTTTCAACCAGCACAAAGTGGACAAATCTTTCACTTATCCCCCTTTGCCGTTCCAGGCTCCGTCCTACGATACTCCATGAGCTTTTCCCAAACCTGCCGCTGGAACCGGTTTTTGTCTGTATCCCGCCGACCGTCTGTTGTCTCCCACGGCATCAGTCGCATCAGTATCTCCGCTGTTATAGTTTTCCCCTTCATGCTTTGTTTAATTTCACCTACGATGAAGCCTCGTTTACGCAGGTCCTCTGCTGCCTGTGGGGCACTGCTGTATTGGACTGTGCCAGTTTCAAAGAAGACCCGAATTCTGGTAAGAGGTGTCTGGAAATGTATGCCGTTTTATTTCAGCACCTTCTTAACTGGGATGTATTCCTTCCTTTTGTTTTGTACCTCTGTGGCGTAATCATGATCAAAATACACCCCCTCCTCCACGCAGCGTGAAGTACCTTCTCCTTCACTGCAAAGCTCAGGAAGCGGATGACAATGGATCGTGAAGGTGCACTTGTAGGTGGTTTTGGGAGAGGGGTCCAACTGCAGGCCACAAGACAGAGGCGTGTCGCAGAGTAGGACAGTAGGCGTGTCGCAGAGTGACGTCGCTCGAGTGACACCACTCTGCGACACGCCTACTTTGCAACATGCTACTTAATGGGGAGAGGCTGGTTCAAGGGAAATCACGTAGAACCGCGCAAGATGTGGAAAGTTTTAGTGATGAACAATGGCGGATCGTATCCAGACTGTAAGTGTTAGCATATTTCATGTAACAAACGTCAAACAGTTGCTGCACTTAGTTGTATTATAACCTAACCCTTACCCTAAGCCTAACCCCTTACCCTAACCCTTAATCGTATCTGTATGCATTTGAATACATTTATTATAGAGCAAAGAATGGGTAAGCAAAAACATTGGCGTTCGGCTGGACCGTGCTGAAGCTGTTATATCCCCTTAAGAAGCACATGTAGTGGGCAGAGTCGCAGAGTGACGTCAGTTAAAGTGAAGTCAGTCTGTGACACGTCTACTGTACTCTGCGACACGCCTTTGTCTTGCAGCCTGCAGTCGGATACAATTGGGTTTTGGTGCCAGGGTTCGGTGGGCACGTTCTATTCCGAGGGCACAGCCCGGGCCTTACTCCTCTCCCAGTTCTGATTTGATCATGTTTTCCACAAACCCAGCCACTGACGTCCCCTCAGCATCCTCCGGTACGCCGTATATCCTAATATTTTTGCACCGCGAGCGTCCCTCGAGGTCGGCTACTTTATCCTGTAATGCTCGTTGGTCGTTCAGCAGCTGTGTCAAGGTCTCCTTTACTCCAACATCCCATCGCTCTGCCCCCGCCATGCTCTCTTCCAACTCTCCGACACGTTTAGCGACCCCCTCTATTTGGCATGTTGCATCTTGCATCTTTTTGTTTATTTCGGTCGTAAGTTCGTCCATTTGTTTTTTCACATCCTCCCGGAAACACGTTCTGAAATCTGTAAAATCTCTTTTCAGTTCGGCTTGTAACACAGTCATCCCTGCTGTAACTGCTTCACTCACCACTTTGCGGATAGAGTCCAAAGTTTCGTTTTCCGTTGAATCACCATCTTGTCCGCTGGGCAAGAGCCTGGCAGTCTCCTCATTGTCTGTTTCTCGTTCGCAGTTACTTCTCAGCCCATATCCCTGCTTCTTGTTCTTGTCCCCATTCATTATTGAGACGATGTGCACCACTTTTTTTAAGTATACGAGTTCTTGAATGGAGTATTTTCAGGCTGGTGTCGGAGCTTGCTTTCTACGCTGCCATACTACTCAGAGCGCCACCAGAAGTCCAACATGATTTTATCATTTAAAGACCATAGCCAGAGTCCGCCCCTTTCTCTCTCGGGCTAACACAGAGACGCTAATGCATGCTTTTATCTCCAGTCGTATTGACTATTGTAACGCCCTGCTTTCTGATATTCCAAAAAGAAACATCTCAAGTTTACAACAATATAAAAATTGAGTCTATACCATTTCTTACAACACCAGATTGTGCTACCAGTATATGTGTATATATATATATGCACATATGTACATACACATAAACACACACACACACACACACACACACATATCCATCCTCAATATACATATAAAATAAAAAGAAAATTAAAAGAAAAAGAAAGAGTAGTAGAATAAGGCAGAAGAAAGAGTGAACAAAAGCAAGAAGTGAGTGGTTGAAAGAGAGAAAGAGTGAAAGAGTGAGGGGGGGCTTTATGTGATTAATAGGTGTTTAAAGAATTAAAATAGGCTATAAAAGAGTCCCATTTCTTGTGAAAAATACTCATATTACCTCTGATGGAGCATCTGATACTTTCCAGTTTCAAAAATGACATCACTTCTCCAAGCCACCAAACACTGGAGGGAGATGTAGTAGATTTCCACTGTAGAAGAAGGTGACATCTTGCTATCAAGGAAGTAAAAGCTAGAACCTCTTATTGTCTGTGACTGAATTAAGTATAGTTTTCTGGGACACCTAAGATAGCAGTATGGAAAGAGATATTTACCGAAATTGGGAGTATTTTTGACATCAGATCAAAAATAACTTTTCCAAAAGTTATTCAAACAAGGGCAGAAAAAGAACATATGAGCTAAATTACAGGGTGAATAATGACATTTATCACAGCAATCTGAGACATCAGAATAAATTTGAGATAATCTATCTTTAGAGTAGTGGATTCTAAACAGTACTTTAAATTGTATAAGTGTGAGTCTTGCACATGTTGAGCTTGTGTGCAGAGTATCCAGAGCAGCATTCCACCAATTATCCTCAAATGCCATGCCAAGTTCATCCTCCCAAGCCCCCTTTACTCTAGTAATGTGGGTATCATCAGAGGATAAAGATCCTGGAGATTTGTGACTTTTTGAGAGGATCAAGTTGTAAAAGTTCTTCCCACATTTGAGTTGGGGGTATTTGTGGAACATTGGGAATAATAATTTTACAAAATTCCGAATTAAAAAAAAACTGAAAAGGTGGGAGGATGAAAGGTGAAATCCAGCCAATAACTCAGTAAAGCTAAAGAAAACATTATTTTTGTACAGATCTTTAAAAGATTTCAGCCCTTTATCAGACCAGGTTGAGAAGGATGAGTCTGAGAATGAAGGTTTAAATAAATGATTCCTCAATATAGGAGTTAGAATCGAAGGAGAGGTGAATTTAAAATTATTTCTGAACTGATACCAAATTCTCAGAGTAGATTGGACCACTGGGTTCTGTGTAAATCGAGAGGGGTTAGTGGGAATAGGACAAGTAAGCAGAGCTTGCAGGGAGGACGTAGTTCATGACTGTGACTCTAACTTGCACCAAAGCAAATCTGCTGATGTATACCAATAAGAGACCTTGTGGTCGTGCGTAACCCAATAATATAATGAAAATTCGGTAAAGATAAACCACCACTAAATTTACATCTCTGGAGTACATCTTTATTAATCCTGGCAGTTTTACCACACCATAAGAAGCCTGAAATTATCTGGTTGAGAGTATTAAAAAAAATTTTGTTAAAAAAAACAGGGAGACGTTGGAACAAGAATAAAAACTTTGGAAGGATGTTCATTTTAATAGTACTGATTCTTCCAATAAGTGATAGGGGTAAACTTTCCCATCTTTGAAGGTCTTATTTAAGATTAAACATCAAAGGGGAAAAATTAGCAGAAAAGAGAGCAGATAATGTTCTGGTTATTTTTATCCCCAAGTATTTAAAACCAGTAGGGTTAATTTTAAAAGGAATATCGGATTGTTTAAGTTGTAGTGCTAACTCACTTACCGGGTAGCATTCGCTCTTTGAGACATAAACTTTGTAGCCTGAAAATGGCTACAAAAGAGTGGACAACCTTGACGGTTACCACGGGACGGGGAGAAAAATTTTGATTGTATACCATTGGTGTGGATACTAGCTTGTGGAGAAGTATAAAGAAGACAAATCCACGAAATAAACACCTCACCTAGCCCAAACTTTTTCAGTACTTCAAACAGATAATCATATTCCACCCTATCAAATGCTTTTTCTCTATCAACTGTAATAACTACTCCTGGGGTGATAGTAGAAGGTTTGGAATAAATAATATTTAAGAGGGAACAAACATTATAGAACAACTGTTGTCTTTTAATGAATCCAGTCTGTTCATTTGATATGATAGATGGTAGAATATTGTCCAGGCGAAGAGCGAGGGCTTTGCAAGTATCTTAGCATCAACATTTATCAAAGAAATTGGTCTATAAAAGATACATAAATCTGGATCCTTATCTTTTTTTAACAACAACTTTATGGAAGCCTGGTGTAAAGTAGGGGGGAGAGTTTTAGATTTGAGCGATTCAGTGTATACAGAATGCATTATTGGGGCTAATTTATTCTTAAGTTTTTTAAAAACTTAACGGGAAATCCGTCAGGTCCTGGAGCCTTGTTACTCTGCATATTATTAATGGCGCGAACAATTTCCTCTGTAGTTACAGTGAGTCAAGATCTGTGGCAACATCAGGGTCAATAGTGGGAAGGTAAGCCTGTCTAAAAAGGAATGCATCTCCGTAGAGTCAGATGGAGCATCCGATCTATATAAGGATGAATAAAATATGGAAAATATTGAATTAATAGCGATTGGGCCTGTGTGTATTTTCCCTGCTGAATCTTTAATTTGGGGGATAATATGTGAAGCTGCTTGGCGACGCAGTTGATGAGCCAAGAGTCGGCCTGCTGTATCCCTGTGTTCATAGTATGTGGCACGGGAGTGTAAAAGGAGACGCTCTGCTTCTGTGGTTGTAATGAAATCATATTCTGTCTGTAAGGAAATTCGTCTTTTAAATAGGCTTGGAGAAGGGGAAGAAGCAATTTGTTGATCCACATTCTTTATAGCATTGGAGAGGTCTTGTATTTTAGATTGACGGGATTTCTTTGAGTTGGCAGAAAATGAAATAATTTGACCACGTAAATAGGCTTTCATTGACTCCCACAAAAGGGAGCAAGCGATGGGCTCAAATTGCTTTGTTTGCAATAAAGTCATCTATTGCGGCTGAAATAAAGTTAATAAAATTACCATCAGATAAAGCAAACTATTAAGTCTCCACATTGATGAATAACGAGGTTTAGGAGAAATCTGCATGTCAATTGTAAGAGGAGCGTGGTCGGAGATAACAATGGGATGATATTTAACAGATGTTACCCTTGATATTAGTCCAGAATCAATGAAAAAATAGTCATTCCTACATAATGTTTAATGTACATGTGAATAAAAGGAGTATTCTTTAGTCTGGGGGTTAAGAAACATCCAAGGGTCAACGCAACCATTGTTTAACATAAAATCAGAGAGAGTTTTAGACATCGATGATGTAGTCATATTACCAGCGACAGAACGATGTAATTGTGGAGAAATAACTACATTTGTTTCTCCACCAAATATGAAAAAGGTATCATTCAATAAAGGAAGTTGTTCAAATAGTTTTTTCATAAATTGGGGACAGTCAAAATTAGGGGTGTATATGTTTACCAGCAAAACCGGAACCTGATATAATGAACCTAAAATTATTAGATATCTGCCCTCTTTATCGGCTATTACTTTGGAAGATGAAAATTGAACTGACCTATGGACCAATATGGCAACCCCTCTGGATTTGGAATTAAAGTTGGAATGATACACTTCCGCAACCTAGGGAACCTTTAGTCTGACTTGATCTTTGTTACGCATATGCATCTCTTGTAGAAACACCAGGTCTGCTTTAAGATGTCTCAAATGTGAAAATACCTTCGTTCTCTTAACAGGGCTTTCCAATCCTTTGATGTTCCAGCTGACAAACCTCACAGGAGAACTAGTGACCATCAGTGGCTTGGGAGTGATGGAAGTTAAGCTGCCCCCCACTCACTTGAAGGAAAAAAGAAGGAAAAAGAAAAGGACGGAAAAGAGAGTGAAAGCAACAAGCAAATGCGAGAGTAATTAACACAAATAGTAGAAAAATGAGATAACCAATGTAAATCCAACCAACACCCACCCCAATCCCCTCCCCTTAATGCGCTTAAAAAACTCTGTGGTAGAACCACAAAATACCCAGTGCAGACTCCATAAGGAGCCAAGACCCTTGTCATGCTTTCAGTGTACAAAGCAACAGCTGCAACTATGAGGGCTCTCACAAGTCACCACCATGAATGATAAGATTTAAGTATTTAAGTATTAAGGCACACAGAAGATATAAATATTACTTCAATAGCTTATAATGTGGTATATAGCAAAGGAACTAATATAAATATATACATAAACCCAGTACTTGTAAGAATGGTAACACTCTAACGGGAGGAATTTAACCTTATATGGTAATTTGTTAACTCAACACCCTATTATCTTTATAAACAGTAACCTGTATCCGGACCTGAGTCAAAATGTCATTATAGAATAATTGCATCCTACAGTGTGTTTATATATCAACTAAGCAACATAAAAAACAATTAGGATGCATATATAAAAAAGTATATTTAAAAAAAAAAAAAAAAAAAAAAAAAAAAAAAGCCCCCGTAAATCTGACATAAAACAAGGGTGAATTGCATTTCTTACAATGTGAATTCCCTATTCACCAGCTTAAAATAAATAAATAGATAAATAAATAATTAAAAATAAATTTAAAAAATAGAATAAAATAAGATAAAATAAAATTTCACCCAACTCTGTATTTAAGTGTCTTATGAATGTGGGGGAAATAATGAACAGCCATCAAAGTGATGGAAGTCTCCCGTCGACGCTGTTTCTGAGTTCTCACTATTCTGGACGGCCAAAACTTAAACTCGAGTGTTTCAAACCAAAGAATAATACCACATTGATTCTCAGCGTGCCCTTATTATAGCGTTAAGGGGTGATATTGCAGGAGCAACAGGAAAGCGTGTCCTACTCCATTGCCTGTTATACCGGAAGTCCTGTCTGACGGCAATTACTTTTTCACATAGGGTCATGTAGGTTTGGAGAGCTTTTTTCTCTTAATAAATAAAATCATCATTTAAAAACTGCATTTTGTATTTACTCAGGTTATCTTTGTCAAATGTTAAAATTTGTGTGATGATCTGAAACATTTCAGTGTGACAAATATGCAAAAAAGTAAGAAATCAGGAAGGGGGCAATTACTTTTTCACAGCACTGTATATACACTATATTGCCAAAAGTATTCGCTCACCTGTCCAAATAATCAGAATCAGGTGTTCCAATCACTTCCACGGCCACAAGTGTATAAAATCAAGCACCTAGGCATGCAGACTGCTTTTACAAACATTTGTGAAAGAATGGGTCGCTCTCAGGAGCTCAGTGAATTCCAGCGTGGAGCTGTGATAGGATGCCACCTGTGCAACGAATCCAGTCGAGAAATTTCCTCGCTCCTAAATATTCCACAGTCAACTGTCAGCGGTATTATAAGAATGTGGAGGTGTTTGGGAACAACAGCAACTCAGCCACCAAGTGGTAGGCCACGTAAACTGATGGAGCGGGGTCAGCGGATGCAGATGTGGCATTCAGATTAGCTCAAGAACAGTGCGCAGAGAGCTTCATGGAATGGGTTTCCATGGCCGAGCAGCTGCATCCAAGCCATACATCACCAAGTGCAATGCAAAGTGTCAGATGCAGTGGTGTAACACACGCTGCCATTGGACTCTAGAGCACTGGAGACACGTTCTCTGGAGTGACGATTCGCGCTTCTCCATCTGGCAATCTGATGGACGAGTCCGGGTTTGGCGGTTGCCAGGAGAACGATACTTATTGGACTGCATTGTGCCAAGTGTAAAGTTTGGTGGAGGGGGGATTATGGTGTGGGGTTGTTTTTCAGGAGCTGGGCTTGGCCCCTTAGTTCCAGTCAAAGGAACTCTGAATGCTTCAACATACCAAGACATTTTGGACAATTCCATGCTCCCAACTTTGTGGGAACAGTTTGGAGCTGGCCCCTTCCTCTTCCAACATGACTGTGCACCAGTGCACAAAGCAAGGTCCATAAAGACATGGATGACAGAGTCTGGTGTGGATGAACTTGACTGGCCTGCACAGAGTCCTGACCTCAACCCGATAGAACACCTTTGGGATGAATTAGGGCGGAGACTGAGAGCCAGGCCTTCTCGTCCAGCATCAGTGTGTGACCTCACAAATACGCTTCTGAAAGAATGGTCAAAAATTCCCATAAACACACTCCTAAATCTTGTGGACAGCCTTCCCAGAAGAGTTGAAGCTGTAATAGCTGCAAAGAGTGGACCGACATCATATTGAACCCTATGGATTAGGAATGGGATGTCACTTAAGTTCATATGCAAGTCATTGCAGGTGAGTGAATACTTTTGGCAATATAGTGTATCTATCAATAATCAATAAGGGTCTACGTCCTCTGTGAGATTATGATCCAGAAACTAATATCAACTAGAAAAGCACTCAGAGAGTGCAGACCTCCGCCAAGGTGATCCAGATCAGTCCCAAAATTTAACCAGTTCTTCCATATCCCATTTCCAACAATTCCTGAAAATTTCATCCAAATCCGTTTAGAACTTTTCAAGTTATTTTGAACACAAACAAACAAACAGAAAAACAGACAGACAGACAGATAAACACCGGTGAAAACATAACCTCCTTGGCGGAGGTAATCATTATTGTAGATTTTATTTCATGTGAAATCGTTATATATATATATATATATATATATATATATATATATATATATATATATGTATGTATACATGTATATATATATGTATGTGTATATATGTATATGTATGTATGTGTGTGTATATATATATATATATATATATATATATATATATATATATATATATATACACACACACATACATATATATATATATATATATATATATATATATATATATATATATATGTATGTATGTGTTGTTACCTGTGCAGGTGTTGTTGTTGCCTTGGTATCCAGGCTCACATGTACATGCCCCTTGAATTTCACCCCAGGCTCCACCTATTGTGCACTCTCTGAAAGGTGGAGAAACGACCTTGGCCCCTCTGACACAGGTGCCCATCACTGGTCCTGAGCCTGACCCCGCCCTTTTAAATGTGATGAGTTGTTCAGTGATGTCAGAGCACTTCCTGTAGTAGAGTCTGATGGCAGTGACGAGCACACATTTCCCAGAGTACGTGAAGGCGAGCTGGAAGCCCCTGTGTCTGATTGGACCCAGGTCCACAGCCCGGCTCACATTCAGGTACAAAAGCTCATCCTCTGGAGGGGCTGTGGAAGGAAACGGCCTTGTGGTCCTCAGGCCAAGCACTGCACCCCCTTGTCTAAAGTCTGAGATCGGCAAGTCGGAGTCAAACACGTGGACGTATAGAGGACTTGGCTCACCAGACTCTTCTTGTTCTTGTGCAAAAGAAACATCCATCAGCAGGAAATGAGCATCTCTGCGCTCCATCCACTGACTCAGCACTGACCTCAGCACCCTCTGCCCACACGCCTGGAGGACCGGCACCCGGGAGCCTGAGGGGACTTTTAGTGAAATCTCGTCCCACTGAGATGGCAACAGGGACACAATGACATGTGATTACACCAAAAGAATATGAAAACAGAAATATTTATGGCTAGACATGTCTGCAGACAAATATTAATCTATATGTGTCCACCTACAGAATATAAATAAGTATACATATACTGTATATGTTAGTAGTGTAAAAGGTTTTGAACATGGAAACATAAAGAAAATAACCAAAACCTCTCTGGTGGGTTCAGACTTCCAGCCAAGCTTTGTCTGTTTGTCAGAATAATGAAAAATCTCTGAAAGTAAAAATAAAGAGTGAATGTAACATTTATGAATTTATATTTTAATTGTATTAAAGAAAACATCAAAAAAACATCAACCAATATCAAAGCTGATTAATTGTTTTTCGGCATATGTTAACTAAAAAACATAACGTTTTAAATGCACCATCTCACTACCACACTTAATGTAAATAAGCACATTTCTATTCTGTTTTTGAATCATAAATGTGAAAGACCAAACTCACCTTCCTCTGCTGGATACTCACAGCTGACTCCACAAAGACAGATCAGAACAAGGCTCAAAGATGGACAAAAGCCAGAGAATATGAAATTATATTTAGCCATGTTTGGTGACTTTAATGAGTAATTAGTGATCATAAATATTAATTATGATATTCTAACATGTCCGTCAGCTCCTCAGAGGGTCAGTGAAATACTTAACTGAGTGTTTGTGTCATCTTATGATTAGTCTCAGAGGAAGTCTGTCATTAAACTGCTGACTCTGCATGTCCAATTCCGAGAACGCCTCCTTTTCTGTTTCTAAAAATACGTCCCTCTCTGCAGTACGAGTAAACAGTTGCTTCCATCAGCACAACGCCTTATTCTAATGCACTCCATCCTGCTGAAAAATAAATGAGCTAAGTGTACTAAAATTTAGCATACTTTTGTGTACTTAAAGCCACACTAATCATCACTATTTTTCAAGTGTGTTTATGATTAGTTAATTTAAAGCATGTTATTTTGGAACAACTAATTTTTTACAAAATATATTTCAATTGTAATTAAATTGTAAAAAAGCTCAACTTGAAGTGTATTCAGTGTACTTTTATGTGCTAAAGTGGAACAACTTAAAGTTTACTTTGTATACTTTAAGTATTCAACTTTATATGTACTAATATATGCTTAATTAGTCAAATTAAAGGGTTCTTGGGTTGTATTATAAGTACTTTAAAAATAATTTTTAATGTCTTAAAAATATATAAGATTTGTACTTTTAATATGTTCTTACTGTGGTAATAATATGCTTAATTATACTGTTGGCTTATTACAAAATACTAAAAAAGCATACTCTGCAGTTAATAGTCAATATGCTTTATCATTGCTTTTCTATACTACTTTCTACCTTGCACATTCTTTCAAATGTATTACCAGTATACCAAAGGCTGAAAGACTTGAGAGACTACTTCCATGCAGGTGAAAAAATAAACTTTAATGTGTTTGAATCATATCCAAATTAAAGTACATTACAAATGTACTATCTCTAAATTTATAAACATTTACATATGGATTTTAAACATTTTCATTATGAAACTTGCAACATATTTTCAAGTATTGGTACTTTAGTTCCCTTTGTAGAAATAATTCAATTTCAGGCAGCAGACCTAAACATTACATATAAACTTACTGAGGAATACTGAACAATGAAAAACAACATTCCTGAACCCCTAACCCCTCCCACCATACAGAAACACACACTCCACACATTATGTTCATTTTTTTGGCTGAAATGCTCATTGTTACACTTTCATCTGATGGCTGTGCGCACATCAGAGACACTTGTTTGTGGAAACACCAGAAGAACAGCATCTGTTAACCGAATAGACAAGCGATACTGTAAATCACGCAGCATATTCATAGTACTTTTGAACAGTACATCAGGAAACTCTGAGAAATTGTATCAGTATGATATTGCTTCCAGTTGCTACCATAATCCAACATGTATTGAATAATTACTGGTTGTCTGTTTCTGTGTGATCTAACTGCTACAGAAATTACAGAAGCTTTGGAACAGATTACATTTAACTCAAAACAATTACATACCTGTAACAGCCTGCACTTCGACAACATCAAGCTATGTTTTTGGCAGCCCCCCTCTCCCAGACTTTCCAGTTAGGGTGGACTGTGCAAGACCCTCCTTTGTGAATATCAGAACAGCCAGCTCCTGGGCAAAAATGGTCATGCGAGATCTATTCAGCCGCAGGAAGGCCCTCTTTGGAACTGTCACTATGCTGCTTGCCAAGGGGTGCTGCATATGCGAGAGAAAGAGAGGACAAATTAGATTATCTCTACCTACTAAAAATGAACAACAATGTGCTGAATTCAATCTTTACTTGGAAACACTGCTAGTATATATAAACCAGGGCTCCAGACTTCCCCTAAATGGTCCTTTTTTTTTAAAATTATCATTGTAACCGAGTTTCCTGGGTGCAGCTAACAAAACAATAAACGGACAGGATTTGAGGTAACATGTTCAACGGGGCAGCAACCACTCTCTCTTTTAATCAGCAGCAACGCCTTATGGTGGAATGCAGCCAACCCCAGCTCTACGGCAACTCTGGAAGGACACTGAATTGTACTGAATTTTGTTTATTTATGATGTCTCTTTTTATGTAAGGACTACAGATGGAAATTAGCTTCTCTGCTAAATCTGGTGCAGCCATCTTTTTATTTCTCTGGAATAATTTATGCCACTGCACGCTGTCCTGTTATAAACAAATAAACTAAACTAAACTAAATTAAACTTAACACCACACTTCACATACAGGAAGACATAGCTAAGACAAAACAGTATGTTACATTATTAAATATTTTTTGTTGCTGACAAACTTCTGCTCCAGTACATAATTTAAATGTGAATTTAAAACACTGTAGTTTCTGCATTAATTGTTAAAGTATTAATCAGTCATACAGTGCGAATGAGAGGAAATGTGAATATTTATTTTGCAAGTAGATATAAAGACTGCACCCCTAAAATTTTAAGTTGGGGTCACTGTGCTCCTAGCTAAAAAAGTAAGTCTTGAGCCCTGTACACCACTAGGGAGTGCTATGACCTGTGGTGTTTGGGTTCCCTCTGACAGCAAGATAATTCATATGACTGATTTGTGAAACATGTAACCTGTTAAATCTCATCACTATATTGTTGACCTAATCACCAACACAGAATGATGCGGCCAAAGACAAAAAGTCCATCGTGCAAATATAGGACACTGTGTGAATGAACTGTCAGGTGATGAACACATATGTTCAATTCCTCAACATACCATTTCGATTTCACTTTCCACACTAGAGGATGACATTGCAGATGAAGGGGTCCCCCTGAATGAGGACCTCAATGCTTGGACACACTCCACACACTCCTTCATTAATTTAATAATTTCTGGCAGGTCTGGGGGTAGTAACAATAAGTGGGAAAACATTTGGTTAGTTAGTTAGTCAACAAAATGGTACTTAAGTTCAGTACAGGACAATAATGCCGCATATTCTGTGTTCTGATTTGTCAACCCCTCTAATTCCAATCTGAACACCTACTATGAAGGGCTGCCATGATTTCATTCATTCCAGGTGCCATGCCATAGTTAGTATTATCATCTGTCCGCTTCTTCAAGGGAGATGAGTACCAGGAAGAGAGGGGAAAAATGAGATTAGAATCACATTAAACCTCATCAAGGTACGATAGACATTTACAGAACCTGATGTGAGGAATCATGGGAGGAAATGGCAGCACATATAATGTTGTGTTAATTTTGTATGTTACATATCCTGATTATTTGATGCTTGTTTTTCTGGATTCCAACAAACACAACAGACAAACAGTACATTTCGTCCAGCTGTCATGCTGACCGATTGATCTGTGAATGACAATCTGACAGCTGTGATCCCATCCTATACACACTTTGCAGGACAACTAAGAATTATGGTTGTAATAATAACTAGAAAATTTGCATTTCCTTGCAGCAAATGCGTTGAAATGCTGAGTCTGAATGCTGGAAATGTGAAATGAAATGGCTAAAAGCAATGCAAACAAAGCTGAAAATGTGAAAATGTGACATAAAATAGTTGGAAGCAGTTAAGTACATCTGAAAATGTGGGAAATGTGGAATGAAAATGTTTACAGTTGTATAAGAAAGCTTAAAATGAATGAATCAAAGATAACATGCTGAAATATGATATTGTTTTATTTTGAAAATCTGCTCAAAACTGAGTACTTTGTACATTTGAATTAAAATGTGGTCATGATAATTTCAGATGTATTTTTAAGGGAAAAAAACAGATGTGAAAGCAATAGAGCACATTTGGGATCTTTGGAAGTGTAGATTGACATGATGCACATGTATAAAGCAAGTGCACAATACTGTGACGTCAGTAAGGACATAGCATAAAGGATTAAAACAAATGTGAGGTAGAAAGGGGCAAAACAGTATCAGTAGATGTACCTAATAAAGTGGCCAGTCAGTGCAATATATTGGAAGTGAAAAAGTGAAATAAGTGAAAGTTGTATGGAAGTGAAAAGCAGCAACGTTTTGAGTGAAAAGGAAAGCATCCAGATGCTCTGAAAAGTAAGAATGTCTGATGCAGGTCGTGAACCCCAGCCGCCCACGCCACGGTACACTGCTTTACCGCTACACCAAACAGTGAAAACATGCAGTAAGCGAGACCACTGTATTTAATGTTCCTGTTATGCGTGTACAGCGCGGGGATGTTAAGCTGGTTATTTCCGGGTAAATGAGCTAATGCCGTGCCAAATCCGTGATAGCTATCAAAAAAAGGACTGCACCGTGAGCATCACAAGAAGCAGCTGAAACGATTGATGTAAGTTTCATGTCTGTACTGTAGAAAATGTTGACACGAGAGCAGTTTCAAAACGGCCTCCAAAGTGAAGCGATCAGCTCTCTGAGGACAAGTGTTATAATGGTAGCAGATGGAAGAGTTTGCAGGTACCCATGGCTCTGAAGCTCACTGAGACAAAACAATGTCAATGTCGAGGTTGAAACGAATTTCAGGTGAAAGTAGAGAAGTGTAGCTTCATTTTGATGTATAGATCATATCTGTGGATTAAAGTTTGAGGCTTTTATTGCAGTTTTTCAGCTACAAAATTTTGGAATCTTGAGGCAAAGCTCACGCTCTAACAGGTCACGTGACACGCTCTAAGAGCTGAGAGTTTTTGGCTCAAACCTTCAAACTTAGTGTTGCTTAACCCTTGAATTACCCTTCAAAAAACTTACATCCATGACCCTTCAAGTGGACAAAAATGTCAATTTTCTAGAAAGTGACCAACAAAAGGTCACAGGTGGGTGATTTTTGGCAAGAGCAGGTAATTTTGGGTTAAATTTGAAAATCCCAACTTTCAGCATGAAAATCCCTTATTTGACCCTGCAATGCATTTTTATCACATCCATGACCCTTCAAGTGGACAAAATGTCAATTTTCTAGAAAGTGACCAACAAAAGGTCACAGGAGGGTGATTTTTGGCAAGAGGGGCTAATTTTGGGTTAAATTTGAAAATCCCAACTTTCAGCATGAAAATCCCTTATTTGACCCTGTGATGCATTTTTACCGCATCCATGACCCTTCAAGTGGACAAAAATGTCCATTTTCTAGAAAGTGACCAACAAAAGGTCACAGGTATATAAAGGTATATATATATATATATATATATATTTATATTTATATACATATATATAAATACATAATGTGTGTCTACCTATCATACATCAATATACCACACATTACCGTCGAGCCCACTTGCCGCTAACATATCACTTGCCGCTAATGCTGTTGTTGTTTCTCCTCTGCTCATTAATACTCCATCCAATGTTTATTTTTATTACTCTTTAATTCTTTCTTTTTTGATTCTTTGTACTACAATATATTTATGTGTTAATATTTCCATTACTACCATTATTACTGCAGCTGCTATGGTTAAGTGACCCTTCTCCATTTTAAAACAAACTATTAATTGTACTGTTGTTCTAGTTATTATTATATATTTTTTTTATCTTTGTTTTTTAATATAAGCAAATAAGGGATTTTCATGCTGAAAGTTGGGATTTTCAAATATAACCCAAAATTATCCCCTCTTGCCAAAAATCACCCCCCTGTGACCTTTTGTTGGTCACTTTCTAGAAAATGGACATTTTTGTCCACTTGAAGGGTCATGGATGCGATAAAAATGCATTACAGGGTCAAATAAGGGATTTTCATGCTGAAAGTTGGGATTTTCAAATTTAACCCAAAATTACCTGCTCTTGCCAAAAATCACCCTCCTGTGACCTTTTGTTGGTCACTTTCTAGAAAATGGACATTTTTGTGCACTTGAAGGGTCATGGATGTAAGTTTTTTGAAGGGTAATTCAAGGGTTAAGCAACACTAATGTCAGGTTCAAACAGCCTGAAACTGAGAAAAGAGACACAAATGAGACAAAGACAACGGGCAACATTTGTACTTGCAAGGAGAACGCAGAGATATGCTCAGTTACAAATCTCAACACGCTCTGAAGCACATTCTGCGTTTCCTCTCTTTTTATTAAGGCAATCCCTACCCACATTGACCACGTTGCATATCTGAAGGGTGGGGGAAAAACACACAAATACAACGTGGTACAAACATTTTCCAACAGTTTTTCATCTGCGTGGGTGTATAAGTCCAAGGTCAAGTTTCGTTTACACAGCTTTGCACGTAGGTCAGAACGTCCCGGTATCGGTTAGAAAGTCCCTGCATCAGTGAAAAACAAAGATTAATAATTACACAGAAAAAACAAGTCACAGAAGCAAATGTGGGATCAACTTATGTACAATTATTCTATCATTTCCCTCCTGTTTATCACATATTTGCTCAAATTCTCATAGTCACTACACAGCCACTTCTGGTTAAGATTTTTTGCTGCTAGGTCATGTTCATGAGGCCAAACATTATTTACACTCAGACAGATAATGATAGGAGTCTCGTGTGAAGGTTCAAAACATAATTTTATAATTCAGGATTGGCTTTAAGCGCAAACAAACCTATACCTTCTTCATCATCATCATCATCATTATCCAGGCACAATGTTTCCTCTGCTTGATGTAATATATTGTAAATTTCATTAGTGTAAACGAGCATTATTTTTACCATCCTGTTTTTAATATTCTCAATAATACATGGTATACATGTACAAGCAAGTAGGATACAAATAACTACAGTAGCGATGGGAATCAAAATAGATGGAATTATATTTGAAAAATGTCCAAAATGTTTTGCCAGCCAGTTGTCAAACCAGCCCTTGTCCAACATAGCATTTATGTCTACAAATTCTTGTTGGATAACTTTAAGTTCCTCGATTGCAAGAGAAATATTTGTCATGTCAGACAGTTTCTTTATATTAGTACAACATCCTTCTTCAGCTAGTATAACGCCTAGAGCCTGTCTGTTCTCTGACACAGCTCTAGAGATATCAGTCAGTTTCATTTCAATGGCCTCTAATGCTTTAGTTGAAGAGTTGATATGTCTTTGCTGGTTGTAATAAATATAATTAATCCACCTAGTTTGTGTATCGTCAGTTATACCTGAAAGAAATGGAAGGGCGCCTAATATAGACCATCCTGCAGAATTTCTAATTGCCTCAAATTCAGGTGGAACACCATCCGGAATACCAAGACCGTTCAATTTAACTTCTCTTTTCTTCCTCGATACCTGATTTTTATCTGAAGCGATGACTGTTACCCTTTCGGCCAGCATAACTACTGCACATTCCTCATTTTCCCCTGGTTTAGCTCTTAATGTTGCCTTTGGACCACATGCAAAGAACACGTCTGGTGTCCAATCCAGTCTGTCATAGATCTCACCCAGCCATCTGCCCTGAGCTGAGTTGTCAGTTGTTCTCATCCACTGAACACATTTCTCACGGTAGCTGCAAGAAAATCTCTTATCAGCAGAACCCACCTCTAGGCAGAAGAACTTGGCAGTTTTTGCTGCCGGGCACTCCTGAACTGGGGGTTCTAATTGCAACTCCTGATGTGTCATTGTGGGTCGGGGGCATTCTGAGTTCCAGACCTGCTGCACGTAGTTCTTGTTTTGCATAGACAGTAAAATACAGTCTATTAAGCAAATCTTTCAGGAGAACACGGTAGAGAATTTATCCATGTGCAACAAAAGGGTATTTATATCAGTAAGATACAGTTTACCGAATCCTTTAACAACGATATAACTTTCACATGAATCATCTTCTGCAGCTACTCCGACTGCAACATATCTATGTCTGGGTACTACACAAATAATACAGTCCTCAGGTTTTAAGCCCAGGGGTTGAACTATGTTAATTAAAGTTCTATTCCATCCAGCCTCAAATGTTTCTAAATAAGGATTTTCTTCTTCGCTTGGATTCAGTGGTTGAATAATACTTACAGGTGGTGGAGTACCGGTGGGTGTAATTTGGTTAGTGGGGATGATCGTTATATTTGGTTCAATGAGTGTATCAATTGTAACAGGCTCACTACAATTATATGCGATAGATGTTTCTTCAATGCCGTGAGGAAAGGTGATACATTTACAATAAACTATCCCTTCCATTTGAGTCATATCTAAGGTACAATTCAGAGTTATTTCCGTCTGGTTATAATCTGGAGTTTGACTTGCCCCAAAACCGAGACAATATCTAGAAGCTGTTCCCATACCTGGTACATTTGTAACAAGAGTTCGTCTTTCTGTTTTCTCACAGGGTTCAATATCTATACTAAGTGACGTAATAACTCCTTCTTTGGTCTTGCAATGACATATCAAGTCTTCATATTGATGTGTGAAAGTTATTTCGATATCATTGGTTGCTCGTCTGCTGGTAGCTCGTCTGTCACGTTGTGCTTTAGAGTTATTGCTACTATGTTGTGGAGGTTCCCAGAGATACCATATAAAGAGGAACATTAATATGAAAAAGACTGAGAGGACCCAACACCTGATAGCGCACTGTAACCATTTGGGAATCATCTTAAATTATACACTACTTATTACTGTAAACGTTGTTATCAACTGGTGAATAGACTCCTCTACTGGGGTTGGTGTCACCAGGTTAACTGATCAGGTTAACTAATCAGGTTCACCTGTTTTAAAACCTTCACTGACTTTTGGGTCTATCCAGACTCTATACGTCTAAATCCACCCTATTCATCAGACTTTTGCTCACCTTCCCTGACGGAGCTTTCAACAGAGATAACCTTTTAATTATCTGGTTAGCAAAATGAGTTCCATTATCGCAGTAAATCCTTTCAGGGATTCCATATCTAGGTATGATGTCTTTACATAATGCTTTTGCTACTGTTAGTGCATCTGGATTTTTGGTTGGAAACAGTTCCACCCATTTTGAAAATGAATCAACTATGACTAAACAATATTTTTTCCCTTCACTCTTGTTTAGTTCAATGAAATCCATGTTAATGATTTGAAATGGGTATTGTGGTTTGGGAAACTTTCCTCTAGTTGGTCTTAAATTTCCCTGCGGGTTGTGTTGTGCACATGTTAGGCATGCTCTACAAAAATTTTTTGAATACAGGTTAAAGCCATAGGTTGTATAATATTGTTGTATCTGTCCTACCATCCCTCCTGTTGAGACATGGGTAACACCGTGGCTCAATATGGCCGCCCGTTTATACAGATTTTTTGGTAGGATTGGTTTCCCTTCAGGTCATATGTAGACATCATTTTGTAATTTGGCACCATGTTTTATCCAGTAAGCTTCTTCTGTCGGCAGGCTCTGTTGCTGCATGTCTTTGAGTACATTGTGTTCAATCATAGTGTTATTAGTCAGCAGGAGTATTTCAATTTCACCCGCTGCCGCTGCTTTAGCTGTTTGGTCAGCGAATGTATTACCAAGAGAAACATCATCTTTTCCTGATGTATGAGCTGCGCATTTGCATATAGCCACCTGATTTGGTAATTGGACAGCATTTAAAAGATCTGTCAAAAGTGCAGCATGAGTTACTGGTTTACCTGTGGATGTTATCATACCTCTGTTTTTCCAATATTGTGCGAAAGTATGAACTGTAGCGAATGCATATTGGCTATCCGTGTAGATTGTTACATCTTTTCCTGTCATTTCTTTGCATGCTTCAGTTAAGGCCACTAATTCTGCTGCTTGTGCTGAATAGTTTGATGGTAAGGCTGCAGCTTTTAGTACTTTGTTTTTTGTAACCACCGCATATCCTGACAGGGTTTTGCCATATTCATTTTTCTTTGATGAGCCATCGACAAAGAGAATTGTCCCTACTCCTAGGGGTTGATCTTTTAAATCAATTCTACATTTTGCACTTTGTTCTGCCAGCTCTTGGCAGTCATGTTGTTCGCCATCATCTGGAAGAGGCATTAAGGTTGCAGGATTTAGTGTTGTACATCTTTCTATAGTAAGATGTGGTTGTGATAATAGTGTTGCCATACAGGACAGATGTCTCGCTGGTGACAGAAAAGTCATATTGGTTTGCAGAAGCAGTGCAGATACAGCATGCGGTACTTTTAATGTCAGTTGGTGAAACAACACTATTGGAGCGCTTATCTCTACAGCCATAGAGGCTGCAATTACTGCTCTTACGCAATGTGGCAGTGCACGGGCAACACTGTCTAATTTAGATGAGAAATAAGCAACTGGTTTTAGTTTTGCACCGGCCTGCTGCGCTAGAACTGAGGTCATATAGTGTTCTTTGCAATCAACCATCTATACAAACGGTTTGTTGTAATCTGGTAATGCTAGCGCTGTGCTAGACACTAAGGCCTGTTTTATTTTGCAAAAAGCCATGTCTGCTTTTTCGTTCCATTTGAGAGGTGAAGACATTTTTAAATCCTGATCATACATCATTTGTTGTAAGGGTGTTGTGATTTCTGCATAATTTGGGACCCAATTTCGACAATAGTTTGTGAGACCTAAAAATGACATCATTTGTCTTTTTGTTTGTGGTTTTGGTGCCTGTAAAATAGCAGTTTTCCTGTCTTCAACAATAGTGCGGCCTCCTGCGCTCAAATTATGGCCTAGATATTTGACCTCGTGTTTACACAGTTGTAATTTGTTCATGCTGACTTTATGTCCTTCATGTGCTAGGTGGTTTAGAAGCGCTAATGTGTCCTTTTTGCATGTCTCTAAGTCACGTGATGCTAGTAATACATCATCGACATAAAGCAAAATTTGACTTCCCTCTGGCGGTTGAAATTTAGCCATACTAGCAGACATTACTTGAGAATAAATTGTTGGACTCTCACAATACCCTTGAGGTAATCTGGTGTATGTGTATCTTTTCCCTTCAAAGGTGAAAGCAAACCAAAACTGACTGTTCTTATCTACTGGTACTGAGAAAAATGCATTACTGATATCAACCACAGTAAATACTTTAGCCTCTGGGTCTAAGGAATTTAGAAGTGTGTAGGGATCTGTTTGCTTGGATCTGGTGTGCGGACCAGATGGACTGCCTGTATAATATGCAGGGGGTGGCTCTTGATACACCTCTTTACTCAGATCAGGATACAGTCTTTTTGTCCCTCCTGCAGCTCCTTCCTCCTCTCCTTCTTCTACTTCCTCCTCCATCACTTGCACTTCTCTCCTTCGTCTACCTCTCGGACCTGTTTCATCATCCTCCTTTTTGTGAAACATTAGTTGTTTTTCTTTAACCAACTTATCTTTGCTTCTCTTTTTTACTTTCTTAGGCCCTCTTCTCGTTTTAATGCGATTTGTTTCCATATCTCAATGTCTTCGTAATGTATCTTTTTCATCTTTTTTTGGGTCATTTTTTGTTTTTTGTTTAATTTTATCCTGCAATTCTATTAATTTTGGGGATTTTAGTTGTCCATTAAATCCAAAATCTGTTATCCACTTATCTTTGTACCTTTGTGGTACGTCTCACTTCAACTCTTTCGAGTGGAGCGTCTTGCCTGTGCATCCACAAGGGTCTTATCACTTCCCGTCCCACTGCTTTGGTATGATTACCAATACCTAGTGGTATTAATAATCCTTTCACACTCACAATCACTTCTTTTTATTTATTATATTATTTTTATTTATTTATCTATTTATCGTGGACTTGAATCGTTGAGTGAACACTTTCCTAGGATACTCTTTATTTCACTCCGTAAAACAGTACCTTCGTTTTACATTTATTTACCTGCCATTGACTAGTATTCACAGGGTTTTATCTTGCGTTTTAAATTTATTCCCACGGGCTTACGGCCCCGTGCAACCTTTGCCAATTTAGAGGATTTAACGGACCCTCCCGTCCCACGCAAGTTTTTAGAGGCTTTAACGGACCCTCCCGTCCTAGAGGATTTCACGGACCCTCCCGTCCTTTCAAGCCACGATAATAATTTCTCTCATTCACTCCTTTTTTAATTAAAAACACTCTCACCACCGTTGTCTTTTCCCCTCGGATTTCCGTCAACCGTCAGGATCCAGACAGGGAGGCGAAGTCCAGTCCCAGAAAAAAGGTCTCTTAGGTCGCACCTAGGCAGCCTGCCGTGGCCACAGTCTTATACTGCAGTTCGAACCCCCCCCCCCGCTGGATCCTTCAGGTGTATTGGAATCCGGCTCGAAGGACCAAGTAAATGTCAGGTTCAAACAGCCTGAAACTGAGAAAAGAGACACAAATGAGACAAAAACAACGGGCAAAATTTGTACTTGCAAGGAGAACGCAGAGATATGCTCAGTTACAAATCTCAACACGCTCTGAAGCACATTCTGCGTTTCCTCTCTTTTTATTAAGGCAATCCCTACCCACATTGACCACGTTGCATATCTGAAGGGTGGGGGAAAAACACACAAATACAACGTGGTACAAACATTTTCCAACAGTTTTTCATCTGCGTGGGTGTATAAGTCCAAGGTCAAGTTTCGTTTACACAGCTTTGCACGTAGGTCAGAACGTCCCGGTATCGGTTAGAAAGTCCCTGCATCAGTGAAAAACAAAGATTAATAATTACACAGAAAAAACAAGTCACAGAAGCAAATGTGGGATCAACTTATGTACAATTATTCTATCAACTAAGTTTGAAGGTTTGAGCCAAAAACTCTCAGCTCTTCCCCCTCACCAAAAACCAACTCTGGTAAGGATGGTGATTGTCTGTGAGGAAGTTTTGAATTTTGGAAATGGACAAAATGTCCAGGGGTCATACAAGGGTTAAACAGTGATATCTCAAAAACTGTAGAAGAAAGCAAAAAGTCGAAGACATGTAAAAACAGTTGAGAGATCAGTGAATCTGTGAAAGCAAGAATGAAGTCTGTAGGTGGAAGTATGCAGAATCTGTAGAGCGTGAAAGTTGAAGCACTTTTCAGCAGAACTGCAGAAATCTCCCATTCATTAAGTTGAAATGCTGAGTCTCAGCACTTCAACTTATTTTTCTCCTACTTTATTATTATGTTAAAATGCTGAGTCAGCATTTCAACATATTGTTATCCAACTTTATTATGTTGAAATGCTGAGTCAGCATTTCAACATATTGTTATCCAACTTCATTATGTTGAAATGCTGACTCAGCATTGTTATCCGACTTTCTTCTTCTTATTCTTATTCTTCCCTCAACTATTTGGCCCTTTTCACAGCATTCAAATTTGCACAGATTTTCACAGAAAAAAGACCAGCAGTGTAGCATGTTCATGAGACCTGTGCTTGTATTTTTCATGTTAACTGTTACAGTTTTTACAGTAAAAATGATTTTCTGCACATAATTTCCCATTGAAATGATTGGTAGACTTATGCAGTTCTGCTGAAAAGTGCTTCAAATTTCACACTCTACAGATTGAGCATACTTCCACCTACATACTTCATTCTTGCTTTCACAGATTCACTGATCTCTCAACTATTTTTACATGTGTTCAGCTTTTTGCTGTCTTCTATAGTTTTTGAGATATGACTGTTTAAGCAACACTAAGTTTTGAGGATTTCTCTGTTCTTAGAGGGTGTCATGTGATCTGTTAGAGTGTGAGCTTCGCCTAAAGATTCCAAAATTTGTAGCGGAAAAACTGCAATAAAAGCCTCAAGCTTTACTTCACAGATATGATTTATACATCAAAATGAAGCTACATTTCTCCTCTTTGAGCTTCAGAGCCACAGGTATCCCGCAAAGTCCTCCATCTGCTCCCATTGTAATAGTCCTCCCCAGAGAGCTGATCGCTTCACTTTGAAGGCCGTTTTTAAACTGCTCTCGTGTCAACATTTTGTACAGTACAGACGTGAAACTTACATCAATCGTTTCAGCTGCTTCTTGTGATGCTCACGGTGCAGTCCTTTTTTTAGATAGCTATGACGGTTTTGGCACAGCATTAGCTAGTTTACCCTGAAGTACCCAGCTTAACTCACCCGCTCTGTACAAGTATACAGCAGCATCAAATGGTCTCCTCCGCTATGAGAGTGTATGTGGGGACTGGTTAGCTTAGCGGTTAGCGCATGTGACACCCAATCCGGAGACTGAGGTTCGCTTCCCGGTCTAGCTTTTTATTTACCATCATGCACATTTCACAACATACCCAAACACGCATGCTTGTCTTTACACTATGCGTCATTGTAGCCCTCAAAAATACACTCCTGCCGGCTGTCACGCACATGTCATTGGCTTCACACACTCTCCTGCTTCACACCACCTCCGTCTCTTCATCTTCTCACTTTACAGTGTCATGACAGAGACATGCCAAAAGGATTCTGGGATATCTAGGCTCATGTACGCCCACACTTTACCACCGCAACGACTCAGCTCCAAGCAGTGCTGTCACACAAAACACTCCTCGCCATATATTTTCACATCGACCCGCATAAAGTCTTGCAGTCTTCATGTTTGTGCTTTGCAAAGTCAGCTGTCCGTCATCCTCACTGAACAGCGTCATGACAGGGGAATGCGCAAAGGATTGTGGGAAATGTAGGCTGATGTAGGCCCACAGCTGAGCGCTTCACTTTCAAGCCCGTGTATAAACTCCTCTCGTGTGAACATTTTCTACAGTACAGACATGAAACTTACATTAATGGTTTCAGCTGATTCTTGTGATGTTCACGGTGCAGTCGTTTTTTTGTTAGCTTTTACAGTCTTGGCACAGCGACAGCTTGTTCAGCCGGAAGCATCTAGCTAAACTTCCCCGCTCTGTAAAGGCATACAGCATCATTAAATAGTGTACTCCTGTGGAGACAGGTATGTGAGGGCTTGTTAGTTCAATTGTTAGCAGGTCTGGCCTTTACCTCAGAATCTGGGGTTTGCATCCCGTACAGGACCTTTTCATTTTGTCAAGCACTTATCATAACATACGTAAAGACTTCTGCTACTTATTACAGACTTTGTCATTTTGGGCCTTACAAATTCAGGGCTGCCAGCTCTCACGCATTGGCACTGAGACTCATGCATTCATTGGTTTCATATGCTCTCACGCCACACCTCCTATTTGTCACGCTGAAGGCACAAATCCCAGGGGGGCGCAGGGATCGTTTGGCCAAACATGGTCTTGCGGAGCAGACTACGCGGTGGTCTGTGTGGACTCAAAGTGGACGTCCACAAGCTCAAACTTTAGCATGCTGCAAGCATTAGCATGCGTGTGTGACTTTCACTTTCACTCAGCGTGTGTGTGTGCACTCCTGCATCTGTCGGTGAGCGTAAACACCATTTGAAATGGTTTTCATTCAAATGGTGTCTTGATAGCTCATGTGCCCGGCTTAAGTGAACACAAAGACTTCAAAAATGACGAGTCAGCCTTTCATTAATCAAAAGTCTACATTCTTCAGCAGTCCAGCTCTTGTTTTCACTCACTCACTGGAAGGTGCTTCGCTGTGTGTTGTTTTATTTTGTGTTGCATGATACCTGAATTCCTGCACTGATATTAAAGGCCACATTTGTCTGATACTAACATTTATATGCTTAAGACATTGGAGTTCAGCTGTCAGAGTGTCCCTGAACGCTTCACTACGATCTCATCACGTGGCTTTGCCAGAAGGCACGTTAGATTCAGAGCTACGCTGCTGAAGGTGAGTGTTATCGCGAACGTTCGTGCCTGTCAATACGAACTGTAAACGCTTTGGTTTCCTAATAAGTGTTTTTGTTGGACTCTAAATGATGTTTAGTAATTACGCCTTAAGCCCTGTGTGTGCGTGGGTCGACACACTTTACCAGCTTAGACTGATCAACACTGCAGACCTGCAAGTGTAAGTGCAATTGCTGTAGTGTGTTACATTTTTTTGTGTCCTTGCAATGTACCGCTTCTGTACGTTTCTTCACACTTGAGTCATCTTGAGGACAGACAAAGTACCACCTGCTATACACATTGTTTAGCATGGATGGCATGCCTGTTTTCAGTCCTTTTTTTGATACTGCTTTGACAGTAAGAGATATTATGTTGGCAATCTGCCATCCACAATTAATGATACTGATAACTACCTGTTGTAAATAATGTTGGAAGTGTTGACATAAAGTGTAAAAAGAAGGTGGCTACCTAAAGAGACCCCTGACATAGGAGGATTAGATCAGATATGTGGCAGAGATAGAGAACATGGCAATGCTAACGTCTTCACTGAATCTACGTATGGACAAATTCTGTAATAACTGCAATACATGGAAAACCCACATTCACACATTGACTTCTCAACAGAACCAAACATGAGAATTAACAATGGTGTCTCTTGTTCTGGTAGCAAAGATATACCTGTATGTGTAAAGACATGTACTGGCACAACACTGGACAGATGGGGATGCAGACACTTCCATTCCTGTGCTCACTAAAAAATGAAGACCGTGTTCATACTGGGGCTCGGTATCAGCATTGATTGTGTGAATAGATTTGATTCAGATTCACAGGGTTTTGATTTGATTCCTGAGTTGTACTTTTATTCGATATCGATTCATTTACGAATATTTAAGTCTCACAACTCATTCTGCTTCAAAATTACAGTCATTCTCAGAGAACTAATGTTTTGAAATTGTATAAGCAAGAATGCTTCTTTTAACAGCAGGCACATTGTTGAATTCTGGCAAGTATTTGTCATTATTGTGTTATGAATGCTTAAACAGTGTGTAATTACAAGAAAAGAAAAAACTGAGTTGAACTTTAAACAGGATTCTTTTCATAAAAAATTGTACATGAACATGTTCAAAGTTTTTAGATGACTAAAAATAAACTTAACCTGATTTACATACACTCACACATTTTTGTCTGCCTACAGCATTAGTGTCCATGTTACAGCTCTTTATATCAGACCATGTCCAGGCGTTTTTTTTTTAATGACGATAGTCCCTGAGGCTATTCCTGTCCAGTTAGCCCCTTCATGAATCTCCTCTGGCCTACCCTCTCCCTGACAAATCTCCTCCACATTTCCTCCTCCAGTATTTCCAAATTACGATTGATGAGATCCGTAAAACATGAACTATGATGGAAAAAGATGATAAATTACGAAATACGGCAAAACATGGCCAATAACCGACAAAAGAATGGCAAGAACACTCTCCATAATGATACTAATGCTAGTATTTACAACATTTAAACATTAATTAAACAGAAAATACGGATAAACCACCTGTAATTCACTCAGGTATGGCTCACTGAATGTCCTCACTCTCACTCTCTCAGTGGTGGCTCAGTCACCTTACTTACTCGAGGAGTTACGGTAGTTTAATCACGCACATCTTTTTCTTCCCCCAGCAGCAGCATCCTGTTTTAGACAGGGTGACCATCTTCAATCAGTTTACCCTCAGCATCCTTGTAAGTCCAAAATTCGACCAGACTTTGTCCGTTTCAAGGGGGACAAATCTCCGCTATGCGGCCTGTGCGGGCGCCCACCGCCGCGGCCAAACTTTCACTTTCAGAGGCCAAACAATGCAAACTGCGCATGCGTACCTCCGTCTGCGAGGGACCGCAGCTGCTTTACTGAGGAGCAGACACATAGTTCTTGCTTTTCCAGGCAATGAGCAGCATCGTGAGTTATTGACACAGTGTGGTAATTAAACTCGGTTTACCGGTAATTTAAACAGGAAACGGTAATACTAACCGTCAGAAATTTTACCGTGGTTTACCATTTTACCGGTAACCGTTACATCCCTACACCACAGTGACAGCATGCTAAGGTGCAGATGTATTTCTACGTACTTGCCAGCTCATGATCATAGCAACATAGCAGTCTCTGTTTGGTAAAAGTTATTAAGCTATGTAATTCACTGTAAATCAGGCTGCAACTTAACTTTTTTGGTGGAACAGTTGAAAATGTAGAGGCCCTTGCTGACGTTTGACAGTAATGGTTTGACATATGTCTACTTGCTTTGCTTTTGAGAGCATACATGTTTTTTTTGTATTGATCAGATACATCGACAGAGCTGCAAAATGGTCATGAAAATCAGTAAATGTCGGACTTGTGAGCAACTGTTTTTGGATTACAAACACCCTCTTATGCCTATGTCTTTTTGTCTTACAGAATTGCTGCTATCTTGGCTCCCATGCTGGCTGGCACATCATCTCCATCTCTCTATTCTATCATTTTTGGATCTTTTCTCCAATCTATCCTCACACCTTTATCTGATCTCTCCCCTCATCTCTGTATCTCCCCTCACTTCATATCACATTTTGCGGTATTCTATCTGGCTTCTCTCTATCCCATCTGCTCTCTCTTGTTGAAGGAATTTCTATCTTGCTTCTCTCTATCCCATCTGCTCTCTCTTGTTGAAGGAATTTCTATCTGGCTTCTCTCTATCCATCTGCTCTCTCTTGCCCTGTTATCGGTCAGGGCTTAATTGGAAACACCTTTTGGAGACGTTTGATTTGAGTCAACTCTGATTTTGGAAGTATTTATATATTAGGATATTGGTTACTGAATTATTTGGATCCCGTTCCTTGTGGAACTATTTCAGGATATTGGTTCCTGAATTATTTTGCTGAAGTTCCTTTTGACGGTATTGTAAGATATTGGTTCCTATTCTGTTTTTGGATCTGAGCTTCTTTGCTGAATGCGATCACTCGGCTCTGTCTTCCCACAACTTTCACTACATCTGTCTGACAATAACCTTATTATTAGAATAATTACTTTATTCAGCAATTGCTGCAAAACTTCTCTGATTGCAGTCTACATTGTAAAGACAGCTACAAGAAACATTTACTGTACTCCTACTTTTGTTGTACAGTCACAGATGAACTCTGAGTTTTGAACATATCTACATTTTTAGTACAAACATTTATTTTACATTTACCATATTCATTGAACAATTGTTTAGAGCATTCACTCAGTCATACAATGAAATACCTTTTCTAACATACACAATTAGTTTCAGATATCACTATTATTTCATGCACATACATAAGTACTGACACTTATGTCACTATTGCTGGTATTAAACAAAGTACCTGTTGAGGTTTCTATCTAAGAAGTCCTTGTGAAGATTTCTTACAAGTGTTACTTTTCCTTTCCGTTAATCGTGACATTGTAGATAATTGACACAGTCAGACAAACTTACACGTGTTATTTGAGTTAGTACATGTATTTTGATAACATTTCCTGAGAACAGGTACATGTGTTTTGTTGCACCTGTAAATTTACAGTAAAACAGATTTTGTAGGAAGATTGTACTCCTGTTCTTTTTCTGCAGATCCAGTGTAACCACAAGGTGTCACCCCAGATCAGCACCATTACTGTGTGCCTGCTTTTTGCACATAAAGTTTGCTGGATAAACATAGTATCTACCCAACCCATCATATAGAGGTACTATAAGAAGCTAGTATTAACTGTTGCCAAATTCAGACTGCTCAGGTGTAAGACACTCAAGAGATACTACTGTCTTGACAATAAAAATAACATTTGTCTTAACGCTACAATGCCGAGGAAGAGTAGAAAGTCACAGGCAGCAAGCCAGCGCTGGCAAAAGATGAACGACATTCACTGTGCTACAACTGGACTGATTCCTGAGAGCAGTGAAGAGGCCACATCTACAGCGTCTGATGCTGACAGTATGACACAAGGAGGTCAAAGGTCACAGTGCGTACCAGAAGTGTGGTATTCAGACAAGGAAAAGCAAAGCCAAACCAGTGAGTCGTGTATTGCAGGTACTTCTAAGTCTCACCAGCTAAAGCATAGAGATGGTAGTGATGATTTTTGTGAAGGCCAGCCATCATATGCAGACATGGTAAAGAGGAGACATGTCAGTGCTGATCAATTTGCAGCAGGTCCACAGACAGTCATTATACACACCAAGGATCAGCCTGATGAAGTGAACGTGTGTGCCTCTCGCAGCCAAGCTTCTCTGAGATACGGTCAATTCAGAAACCAGCAGTGCACCTGTAACTCTCTCACTTTCCTAGCATTCCTGTATGAGAACAAATACTTGACCAGAGCAGACTTCGACCTCGTTTTGGATAAAGGTAATGTGATGTACAGAGAGGTGAGAAAAAGGGTTCTGAACCACAGCCATCTGACAACTGATGAACTCCCTGACGTATTTCCTGCGTGGAAATACACACACTTTGTGGACATGTCACAGCTTTCCAGATACGGAACGTTTGGAGATCCATCACCTGGAGCAGCAGACACCTATCTGGACCTTGAGTCAGGACTTAGCTGTTTGTTATCTGATGTACAGTACGCACTCCTGCTGATGACTTCATTATGCATTGCAGTCTTAAGAACCAGCTCAGGCAGATATGGTTTCTTTGATCCACACGCTCAGACAGTCAAAGGTTTGCCTGTACTTCAGGCCATACCTACCCCTGGTACCGCAGTCATGCTGACATTCAGCCGTCTCAGTGACATGATTGACAGGCTCACCAAGTATCACAAGATGTTGGGCACAGTAGCGTCCTGTAACTATGAATTAAAGCCAGTCCTGTTTCATAATGTCAACAACCTGATTGCTGTCATCCCAGCCACAGAGAGTCAGCCACCAACTAATATTGCACCAACTACTGTGTTTGATGATCAACCTCAAGATGAGCCCGCCACACGTGCACCACAGATCCACACTGAACTCAAGTTACAAGAAAGTCCCCAACGTGAGTTACTCTTAAACGATCCACTGATAAATACAGGTGCCAGTGCTGATACCTTACATGAGATGTCCAGTAACCTGTCAAAAGTGAATAAACAGTGAAAGAGGAAATTAAAACAGAGACTTAAACAAAGAGAAAACTTCACACAAACAAAACCTAATCAAAACTGGACTGAAAGAGAAAAGTATGTTTCAGATCCTACCTACTGAGCAAAGAAAAGGACATACTGGAAAGAAAGATATTCTGCCAACCCTGCACTTCAGACAAAGAAAAGGAGTTATATTACATGCAGATACAGAGAAAGTGAAGATTTCAGACTGAAGCAAAAATCATATTTTACAAGAAAGTACTCTGAAAATATTGAATTCAGAGACATGAGAAAAAGTCACATTAACAGACAATATCAAGACAATCCCAACTTCAGGTACACGAAAAAAACACACATTAAGAGGAGATATCAGAAAGATGTTCTATTCAGAGACAAGAAAAAAGCACAGATTAACAGGTAATATCAGGAAGATGTCCTATTCAGAAACACGAAAAAAGCACAAATTAACAGGAAATATCAGGAAGATGTTCTATTCAGAGACAAGAAAAAAGCACACATTAACAGGAAATATAAGGAAGATGTTCTATTCAGAAACAAGACAAAAGCACAGATTAACAGGTAATATCAGGAAGATGTCCTATTCAGAAACACGAAAAAAGCACAAATTAACAGGAAATATCAGGAAGATGTTCTATTCAGAGACAAGAAAAAAACACACATTAAGAGGAAATATCAGGACAATCTGGAATACAGAGACAAGAAAAAAACATATATTACGCGAAGATATGCAGAGGACATGAACTTCAGACAGAGACAACGGTCTTATGTCAGCCAGAGATATGCTCATGATCAAAACTTCCGTGTTCAACACAAACAGTTGATGAGACAAAAAATGAAAATAGGACTAAAGACAGTCTTAAGAAGATGCGCTGTGCTGCCAAAATAGCAAGGAAATACCGACGGATAAGTCAACAGACATGTGAGCCTGACAGAGAGAATCCTTTGATTAGAGAGGCCATAGCTAATTTCAGATGTCACATAAAGGAAGGTCCCACCCGTGTTTGCACTGTTTGTCACAAAGCCTCATTTCCAAACCAGGTACAAATCTGTAAGAGGTCCAGCTATGTGAAAAATGTCAGAGTGGTAGCAGCATGTCTGACAGGACAGTATGTTCATGTTTGTGATGATGACTGCAGAAATGATAATTGCACTGTTCCTGAAGAGAGAAACAGTGAGTTGATTTGCCACACCTACCACAATCACCTTAAAAATGGATCCACGCCAAAACTGGCTGTAGCAAACAACCTGAGTCTGTGTGATATTCCACCTGAGCTGCGTGGCCTGAACATACTCGAGAGACATCTGATAGCAAAGTGCATAAAATTTGCAAAGATCATTCCTCTTCCTAAAGGCAGACAGAAAGCTATACATGGAAATGTGGTGTGTGTTCCCTCTGAAGTTCAAGAGACCATTAATGCTCTTCCCAGATTGAGAAGTGAGTCTAAGGTGCTGAGAGTGAAACTGAAGAGACGACTGAGTTACAGAGGACATCATCTGTTTCAGACCGTGACCTGGTCCAAACTCATTCAGGCTCTGCAGACACTGAAAGACATCCACCCACAGTACAAAGACACCACTATTAGAGATGAGGAGGAGCTATGTGACCCCACAGTACCTGATGATGATAATGTTTCAATGGCTGATGAAGACTATGATGAAGATGATCTGATGGAGATTGACAAGTTTGAGACAGATGCAATGTGTGAAACAGAAAGTGATGGTGAGAAAGAAAACACTGAGCTGTGTGATGAAAGTCAGACTCAGGAGAATGGTGATACTGATAATGATGAACGTGATGATGATGATGATGAGCCACAGCAGGAAGGAGACATGCGTAATGGTGGTGTTGTTCTTCAATCATGCCTTCAGCCGCGTGATGGTTCAGAGGACATTTTGTGTTTCAGTGCATCTACTTACTCAGTCGCTCCTGCAGAAGGAAACAGTCCAGTCAGTTTCTTTAAAACACCCAAACTTGAGGCCATGGCTTTCCCTGTTCAGTTTCCCACTGGTCAAAACACACTGGATGAAAACAGAGCTATGAAACTAACACCCAGTAGTTATTTCAAAGCAAGGCTCTTTGGTGTTGATGATCGCTTTGCCAGAGATACAAACTACCTGTTCTTTGCGCAGTTTGTGACTGAAATACACCTTGCTACTTCCAGCATGACCATCCAGCTATGTAAAGGCAAACCTTTCACCAGAGATGGACGCAGAATAACATCACAAATGTTGAGAGACAAGTATGAGGTGGAGAGACTGGTGAGAAACAGAGATGCAATCAGATTCATGCAGCCACTCAGAGGAACTCCAGCCTATTGGGACAAAACAACTAAAGACCTGGTTGCCATTATCAGATAGCTGGGAAGTCCTACTTCCTTTGTCACATTTTCTGCAGCAGAAATGCGCTGGCCGGAGGTGATCATTGCAATAAAAGCACAACAAGGTGAGAAGGTGAACTTTGATGAGCTTGACTGGTTTACAAAATGTGACATCCTGAGATCTGATAGGGAAAATGTTAAATTGTTGCTATAGTGTCCTGGTTTGTAAGCTGTCTCAAGTGCCTTGGAATGCAAATTGTCTGTAGCCTGGTAACTACACCCCCGTAGTGTTAGGATATGACCAGAGGTGTTTTAATGTTGGACCCAAAGCTGAAGCATGAGATCATTAACAGGTTAACCAAGTATTTATTTCTTCCACAAAGTACAAAAAGCAACAGGTCAATCCAGGTGAGTATATACAAAAGGTGACGGCGGTGGCGGGAGCTCGTTTAGACCTGCAAGGGAGCAGAGAGAAAAAGGTGAGTCTTCAGGTAAGGAGAGGCAAAAATGCACAAAGTCACCAAGGCAGTCAATGAGCTCCGAGTAACCGAGACAGTAGGGCTTAAGGCCAGCACTGAGAAGACTTGAGGCCAGAACGAACCACAAATGAAGTGCAAACAGCCGGCGTCGAGCAGGTGAAGACCACAGCCTTAAATAGGGGAGATGATGAGGAGAACAGGAAACAGGTGAGGCATTCACTGCAGGTCAGCTCCAGAACCACGCCCCCGCTCCAGCAGCCAGGAGAGAGAGGAGAACCCGAGAGGGGAGGGGGGAAGGAGCAGACAACTGGAGAGGAGGGTGAATCCTCACACGTAGGTCCTTTCCCTAACAATAGACCTCCTTACACCTGAAGCTCAGACTGACCCCACCCATCCTTGTACCCCTAATCAAAGAACTTTGTATGCATACTGGCAAAGGAAACGACGTCTCTCTTCTGTCTATTGAATTACCATGTCTTAATACACTCAGATGCCTGTCTTCTGTCTGCTATTGACTAAAAATGTCTGGTCACTATGCACCCTCCTTCCCCTTTTGGTGTATCCCATTGTTTCCATACTGTACTTAAACCCTGCTCTTTCCTCAGTCGTGGTCAGCTCAGTCACAGACCTGCACTCTGTCTGTCGGTTCTCCAGCTTGCCGGCATGCTTCAATAAACTCACCTCACCACAGCAAACCATAAACTGGACTCTGAGAATTTTTCGTCAACAATTTCGTGCCACGACCCGGATGGCAACATACTTCCACGGAGACTCCTTCTTCCATACCAAGGACACACCAGTGACTTCAAATCCAAATTTTACAAAGAGGTGAGGGATCCTTTTGGAAATCCAATTCTTGTTACTGTGTGTTGTTGGAGGTCTGTGGAACTGGAGTCCCAAAGAAGTTGACGCCATCCATTTTCTGTAAGTTTGCTGTGTGGTCGTGACAAGGGGTTGAGGAATAACTCTTGAGAAATGTTCTGGGAGGACATTTTAAGATAGAGGGACAGTGTTTGGAACACTGGGAAATAGGCCTATGCAGGACGGGTGGGAAGAAATAAGGATGACTCGTTCTCCTGGGGATGACTCGCTGTCCCAATACTTAGTTATATATTTCATTTTGTAAGAATCTGCTTCGCTCTTCTTACATAGAAAAATGATTCGTATGGTCTAAGTAGAATGCTGACTGACGGAAACAGTAAGTGAATTGTGGGCAAAAGTAAATGGGCATGAGTGTTGATTTGGAGGGATCTCAAAGATTGAAAACTTGTAAGGACATTAAGTGGAAGGTTTGAGAAAGTATTAACCGATTCTGCTAAGTACATGTACGGTAATGTGGTACCAATGGGGTTTTAAAAATGTTGCAACACAAAAATATAAAAATAGTAAAATTTTTGAAAAAAAAAAAAAAAAAAAAAAAATTAAACGAAAGTACTGTGCAGAGCTAAGCCTAAGTCTAAGAGCTACAATCTAAATGAAAATCAACAGATTTAACACAATGCAGAGTTAAAACTAGCTTAGTAATTTTAAACAGATTTAACTAATTGCAACATAGTGCGCAAAGTTAAGTACCTGCAAAGAACTAGGAGCAGGCAACATAATTTTATTTTTTTCTCTTCAAGTCTTCCAGAAGCACTGTCCAGGACCTGATTAAAACCCAGCTGGTGTTTACGACAGTATTTTTTTTAGTCTGTCTTTTGCACTTTTTGATTTTGCAAAACACCTAGAAATGTGTTTTCTGTTGCTTTTGGGTCATGTTTGTTTCTGTGTTTTCTGTTGCTTTTGTGTCATGTTTGTTTCACACTTTTTCTTGTGAAACATGTCTTATATGTCTTGCTCTTATGAGTTTCTTCCTACTTGAAGAACCTTTTAATATAGAAAAAAAAACTGTATGTCAAAAGACTTGGTCAAAAGACTAATTGTTATGTAAGTTTCTCACTACACAGGCAGAGCAAGCAGAGGAACATACAGTGGCAGAGCAAGGGCAATGTCATGGTTCAAGGGATCAATCAAAGAGTGAGTGGAAACCTTCCTCACACCTCTCAAACAAAAGGATGTGCAAAGTACTTCTATTATGGTAAGCCAAATCTCATGTGATAAACTCTCCATTTGGAAACTTGCAGTCTAACTTTACTCTGCGTACATCACCTGATTAGACAACCATAAAGAAGGCCAACTGATCTTAAAACAAAACAAAAAAAACAGAGTTGCTAGGACAGTGACCAAATTGAAACAGAAACAAATGTTTTGCAAGCTCCATTAATTAAATTTGCTAGTTCAGAGGATGAACCTCATTTAATGGTAAATGTTAACGTGAAAGCCACATAATTTTTGGTAGACACTGGAGCCTTTCTTTCAATGGTAAAAACAAAAACAACTAAATTAAGAGCATCAGATAGAACAGTCAGAGCTATGGGGATATGAGGCATCCATGTGTTGCCTGTATCTGAGCCTATTTTGGTCAGCATTGATTTTCTTAGTGAGTGCATGTCCACTTTACAACTTTACACTCCTTTCTTCTGTCAGACTCCACTCCTGTAAGTCTGTTACGAAGAGACTTGTTGTGTAAGCTAAACTGCAATATCTGTTGAACACCAGATGACATTTTCTTAGAAACTAGTCAGACCGATCCTACAGCTGTGCTAGCAGCCCAAATAGATCAAAATCAAGCCACAACAATTGTAAATGTGCATAACAGGATAGTCTCAGGTGTTCACCCCTCTGTTTGGGCCTTCTCTTCTAATGATGGTAAATTAATTAGAACTACTGAACCAGTCCAAATACTACTTAAACCTAATACCTATCACCCAAGAATCAGACAGAAAGACTTGAGAGTCATTAATAAAGTAGTGCTACCCCGCTTCCCACTGGTCCCAAATCCATCTACAGTATCGTCTTCAGTACCAGCCAGCTCCAATCACTGCACTGTACCTGAGCTCTGTAGTGCATTCTTCTTCGTGCCTTTAAATAAAAATATTATTTGTTTGCATTCCCCTATGAAAATCACTAGAATACATTCACCAGGTTACCCCCAAGGTCAAACTTACAATATTTATTCGTACACTACACAAAGATCTCAAAGATCTTTTCACTTCCAGGAGGTTCTACTTCAGGTATAATATGTAGAGGACTTACTTTTAGCATCCCCCTCAGACATTGCTTGTGAGACTTATAAGGTGGCTCTCCTCCAAGTTTTAGCTCGAAGAGGTCACACATTTTCACAGAATTCTACTCAATTGTGTCAAACTGAAATCGAGTACTTAGGGCACACATTGTGTGGTTTATTAAGAGTCTGGACTCCTTCTAGAGTAAAATCCATAGCTGAAATCACCAAATCCACAAATGTCACAGATGAAAACATTTCTAAGGATGGCATGTTACTGCAGACAGTGGATAGTAGATTATGCTTTTCTGGCTGCTCCCATCCTTGAAATGTCCTAACCATCAACCTGTACTCAACCCATTACCTGGCCAGATCGAGCTAAAAAGTCATTTAACAACTTGAAACAGCCATTAGCAACAGCTCTTGCATTAGGCCTTCCTAACTATAGCCAATGTTTCGTACTTTTTGTACATGAAAGAGTAGGATTTGCACAATCTGTTCTCACTCAGCGCCACAACTCTGCTAACAGACCTGTAACCTATTTCTCCTCAAAACCAGACCCTGTAGAGAGAGGTTTTCGACCCTGTCTAAAAGCAGTTCCTGCAGCTGCACTTGCAACAGACAAATCAGCTTGTTTTAGGTTCCATACTCACAGTCTATGTTAGTGTCTTGGTTTGTAAGCTGTCTCAAGTGCCTTGGAATGCAAATTGTCTGTAGCCTGGTAACTACACCCCTGTAGGTCCTTTCCCTAACGATAGACCTCCTTACACCTGAAGCTAAGACTGACCCCACCCATCCTTTGTACCCATGATCAATGAACTTTGTATGCATACTGGCATACATATATTTCATTTGTAAGAATCTGCTTCGCTCTTCTTACATGAAAAATGATTCGTATGGTCTAAGTAGAATGCTGACTGACGGAAACAGTAAGTGAATTGTGGGCAAAAGTAAATGGGCAATGAGTGTTGATTTGGAGGGATCTCAAAGATTGAAAACTTGTAAGGACATTAAGTGGAAGGTTTGAGAAAGTATTAACCGGTCCTGCTAAGTACATGTACGGTAATGTGGTACCAATGGGGTTTTAAAAATGTTGCAACACAAAAATATAAAAATAGTAAAATTTTTGAAAAAAAAAAAAAAAAAAAAAAAAAAAAAAATTAAACGAAAGTACTGTGCAGAGCTAAGCCTAAGTCTAAGAGCTACAATCTAAATGAAAATCAACAGATTTAACACAATGCAGAGTTAAAACTAGCTTAGTAATTTAAACAGATTTAACTAATTGCAACATAGTGCGCAAAGTTAAGTACCTGCAAAGAACTAGGAGCAACTAAAAAGTCATTTAACAATGACTTTTTAGTAGGTCCTTTCCCTAACAATAGACCTCCTACACCTGAAGCTCAGACTGACCCCACCCATCCTTGATACCCTTGATCAAAGAACTTTGTATGCATACTGGCAAAGGAAACGACGTCTCTCTTCTGTCTATTAAATTACCATGTCTTAATACACTCATACGTCTGTCTTCTGTCTGCTATTGACTAAAAATGTTTGGTCACCATGCACCCCCCCTTCCCCTTTTGGTGTATCCCATTGTTTCCATACTGTACTTAAACACTGCTCTTTCCTCAGTCGTGGTCAGCTCACAGACACAGACCTGCACTCTGTCTGTCGGTTCACCAGCTTGCCGGCATGCTTCAATAAACTCACCTCACCACAGCAAACCATAAACTGGACTCTGAGAATTTTTCTTCAACAGATCCAACCCTGTAATTGTCATGAGAGTTTTCGATAAGAGAGTTGAAGCGCTGTTCAGAGACCTGATTCTGTCTCCTGCACAACCCCTGGGAAAAGTCTTTGACTAGTTTTGGCAACTTGAGTTTCAGCACAGAGGAAGTCCTCACATACATGGTCTACTGTGGGTTTATGGTGCACCTGTGTTTGAAAAGGATGATGACATGACTGTGTGCGACTTTGTGTCCAAATACAACTCAGCTCAGCTGCCTGATCCAAACAACCTGACCTGTACAGAAAAGTCACAAAAGTGCAGATACACAGCAAAAAACCACACAAAGACATGTTTCAAAAGTTCAAGTTAAGGATGCAGATTTGGATTCCCCAAACCACCCTGCAGACAGACAATGATAACCAGACCTGTGGATGGGGCCGAGTCAGACAGACTTAAAGAGGCCAAAGAGAAACTAGCCCCTCTGTATAACCTTCTAACTGAACCTGAATCAGCCTCCCTGAGTTTTTGAACAGCTCCTGTCTTGATGTGACCCTGCGCCCTGGTGAACTTGAGCGACACCTGCACCTGATGAGTCAGTCGAATAGTGTCATACTCAAGCGTGACCCCAAAGACTGCTGGGTTAACTGTTACAACCCTCATCTGCTTGAAGCCTGGAATCCTAACATTGATGTGCAGTTCATTCTGAGCTACCTCAGTCTGATCCGTTACATCTGTACATACATGTGCAAAAGTGAGAACTCTGTGAGTCAGTATCTTCAGAATTTGATCCAGAACTCAGACGGACATTGTGTCAATGAATGTGATGAAATGAAAGCAACCATGCAGGCATAATCAAAGAAGAGAGAAGTATCAGCTCAAGAAACAGTGACTCGAGTCGACCAGTCTCAAGCCTCCACAACACAACACCAGACCGTGTCAATGTGTGGATGATGTGGTTAACAGACAAATACAAAGCCAGACCCGAAACACAAGAGTTTGAGGAGATGTGCATGGCAGACTTTGCTTCAACATGCAGCCTTGTTTATGGACAACAGACCAAAGGACAAAATGTGGTACCCCTGCTGAATGACTTAGGCTTTGTTTATTTGTTTATTAATTTGTTTATTAAAAGGATCCCCATTAGTTGATACCAAAGCAGCAACTAGTCTTCCTGGGGGTCCATACATCCAACAGTCATACATAACATACATTAAAAGACAGCAAACATTTTACAAAAATACAACCCCCCCCCAACACCAATAAATTCCAGTGAATTATCAAGTATATCAGAGACACATAAACATCTGCACCTATTTAATTAGAGTACAAAGAAGCCCCTGCTTCACCCTGAAAATATGATGTTCTTGCCGCTCATTCTACATTTTGAGTTCATAGTAATAAATTGTGTCCATCAAGAGTTTTATCTGCCGTATTGACATTTGTTATGTAAAAAACAAAGAGAACTATTGGTGGAAAAAAAAAAAAAAATTGTCACATAAAAAACTTGCATTACTAAGAAATCCTAATTCATGAAAAAGTTGACAGCCTAAGTATTGAACCATATATTATTTAGCTTCTTTTTAAAGTTAATTTTACTGTTTGATTTTCTGAGGGAACACGGCAACTTATTCCACTGAGTAGCTGCCCTGTATAGAAATGTTTTCTGCATAGCACATGTTCTTGGCCCAGGGACAACTACATGATCAAGTGTCACTTGTCTAGTTGTATGATTGTGTCTGTTATTGACATGCAGGATTTGAGTGCAGATATTTTGGCTTTGAGGTAGTACTTATCTGATAAAAAAAACAAGGAGATTTGAAGACAATCTATCCCTGACTTTTTGCCATCAGAGAGCCTGACGTAAATAACCTCTGCACCGGCTAGGTGCACCTGATTACCAATCAGCTCCTGAAAAAACGGACAGACACACACAGCCAGTATACAGGGCGGTATCCAAATGCCCTCCAAGGGCATAACACCCCCCCCAATAAAGTCAGGGTCCCAGAGGGAACCCTGGCACCTAATCTAACAGCTGCTTGCATATCAATATAATAAGCTGAAGAAAAGACAAAATACCTCACCGCGTATGTGCTCCCTTAGCCCCATAGTGCCCTACTCGAGGGTCCCAGAGCCAACATACACACTAAAGTGCTTCAAAGCTAGAATCAAAGCTAGCGTTTCCTTTTCTATGACAGAATAGTTAAGCTGATGTCTATTAAATTTCCATGAGAAAAAACAGACTGGCTTATCCACTCCCATCACACTGCAAAAGCACCGCACCAGCACCAACATAACTGGCATCAACCTCAATTTTAAAAACTCTATCCCACCGAGGCGCAGCCAAAACAGGTGCATTGCAAATGAGAGCTTTCACATTTTCAAAAGCAGTCTGACACTCAGATGACCAAACATACTTAACCTTGCCCTTTAAAAGGTTGGTAAGGGGAGCAACCACAGTGGAAAAGTTCCTACAAAAACAACGATAGAACCCCACTAGGCCCAAAAACCGCAACAGATCTTTTTTAGTTTCTGGTGGAGCGTAACCATCAATTGCTTGAACCTTTGCACGTAAAGGACAAACCTTACCCTGACCTACAACACGACCCAAATACGTGACAGTTGCCTTTGCAAACTCACATTTGGCCAAGTTAATGGTCAAACAAGCGTAAGCCAAACGGGAAAAGAGCTTCTCAATGCGGTCCAGATGCACATCCCACTCATCAGAATAGATAACCACATCGTCAAGGTACACCAAGCAACCTTCCAGGTCGTCCAACAACCTTGTTCATCAGGCGTTGGAAAGTCGCTGGTGCATTCCTCAAACCAAATGGCATCACCTGATAAGAATACAATTCGTGGGTGTAACAAACGCAGCAATCTCTCGGCTTCCACCGCAGCAGCTGCTTGACCCTTTTTCCCTCTTGCACATAAAACATGCACCCTACACGATCCACAGCAGCCATGCATTTACACACACCCCTGATGCTAACACTCACACTCCATTCTTAATAATTTAATAAAATATTAAACTAATAAAATTACAAATGCTTGTGAGAGCATTTGTAAAAGAACCATCTGAGCAGGTTTTAGACGAGTGTACAGGGGATCAGTTGGTTAAGATAGCTGACTACTATGAGCGAGATGTTGTTACGATTATTGTTTACTGCTTGTAGAAGCTTTTTCACTTGATCAAGTTGTATTGGTCTAAAATTAAATTTACAATTTCTATTTTTCATGATAACCTCATTAATGAGTTCAGTGGATAACTTATTATTAGGATAATTCATAATTCTGTCTTAGACTATACACCTTATCAATAAAGAAATCATTGAATAATTAGCAATGTCCATAGGCTTTGTTATAAAGGACCT